>PVKB01006248.1:58300-68819 GCA_004027205.1 Ctenodactylus gundi | reverse complement strand
CTCACCCCCCACCCCCCCAACCCTCCCACCCCTCCGTGGGGGCGGTGTGGTTGTCCAACATCCCTAGGCGCCATCCCACTAGGCCAGAGGGACTGGGCACTACAGAAGTCCAAGCCTTCACCAGGGGGCCGTGTTCCTGGGAGCCGTGGTCCAAAGAACGCGTCCTTTCATCCTGCGGCCTCAGGCCTGGACAGCGGTCACCGTTCCCAGAGCCGGAGTCGCCTGCAACTGCGCTGGCCCAGGGCTGTCTCCTGAACAGAGTTGTGGTGACCAGTCCACCCTTGCCAGCCCCGTTGTGGGCCACTGGTGGCCGCCTGGGAACATCTGGGGATTTGTTCACGAACTGCAGAGAGGTTGACCACCTCCTGACGTACAAACGTCAGTTTGTTCCCCTTGGAGAACTTTTAATATCCATGTGGGACTCACGGAAATTACTTGGAGTCAAGTGGAGAATGCCAAATGATTAAATAAAAGTGACACTTTCTACAGACGTCGTTACTTCCATTGCCGGCAGTGGCTTGGGTGTGGAATGGCCCCAGAGCCTCGTGGACTCGCACGGTGTGGGCCACCGGCGGCCTTCGGGTGCTGCTGGGACGTGGGCCTGGGCAGGAGGGACGCGGCTCGGCCTTCTTCCAGAGGCCCTACGGCCTGCCTCCCAGGCGGCCAGCGCAGCTATCCCCCACTGCTGCTGGGCGGGCAGACTGCAGCCTCGTGAGACCGACCCACGGCCGGCCTTTTCCCTTCTGAGACTGTGCGTGGGCGCTGGGCAGTGCATCCCAGCGGTGAGACAGCAGCCGAGCCTGGAAGCTCATGTACAGGGAATGCCATGAAAGTCCCTTAGCAGTGGAAGGACCAGCCCGTGTCCATGGGCCTCGCGCCGTCCTCCCCGACCGTGGGAGTTCTGCAGCTGTTCTTAAGATTCCCAGATAGTTGCAAGGACCTTGATCTATTCTACCTAGAAAGCCATTTCCTGCCAGACCCAGGTACTGCTGCGCATGGTAGATTTAAAGCCAAAACGGCCGCTTGTTTCCAAACAATCCCTTAGGACGCAGTGCCGTCTAGACCATTATCTTGATAGTTCATAATTAGGTTCAATAATAAAGCTGGTTTTGCTGACCGAGGTCAGCTTGGCATGTCCACGCAGCGTGACGCCGTGACCCTGCTCCAAGAGGGTTTTGTTAGAAAATCCATTATTATCACATGTGCCCTTCAGAGAAGTGGCTGTTTTGTGAATTGATGGTGTGATGTTGCCACTTTAGATAAAAGAGCCCATGAATTATTGACTTAATGAGTTAATGTTGCTTGATTTCACAACAAAGTCCTTCCCGTCCTGATGCAATTTACTGAACACGTAATCACAGCCCGAGCAGGAGGCGCAGGTAATGGCCCTGTTGCACATTCGGGAGCTGCTGTGGGCCCAAAATAGCATCGCCCTCACCAGGGGTCCCCGTCCCTGGACACACAGCGCCTCAACCTGTGTGTCAAAAGTCTGCTCCTGTCTCCACGGAAGTCTGGCCCATGTTTCAGAGCACACCTGTAGTGTGTGTCTGTCTGGAGCTCCACAGGCTGCCTCTCCCTAAGCGCTGTGCTGCCTCCCCGCGGGCTCACTCCAGGAGAAGGGTGGGGAGCAGCAGCCATGTTTCCACCTGCGCACCTCCTGGGCCAGCAGCTGCTGAGACTGAGGCATGCAGACATCATGGGGGACAGCGGCTGAAGGGGAGACGGCTCGTGGTTGCTCCGATGTCCTCTGCACACACAGCTGGTGACAGACCCTCCGGGAAAGTAGGGAACAGTCCTCGAGTTCCAGTCAGCCTCTTGTGTGTGCACTGGGTTTCCAGCACGGGGCAGGAAGAAACAGACTGGCATGTCCCCACCCGCTGGCCCAGTCCCCCAACCCTGTTCCACGCCGACGAGAGGCTTCGGTCAGGGCTGGAGGGCGTCCTGCCCCGCCCAGCTGCGTGTGGCCCAGCCTCAAGTTCCGTGCACCCTGGGGCCGGATCGGCCTCGCACTGCTCCCTTCACGTCTGGACGTGGAACCCTCCAGCCGCCTACAGAGCTAAAATCTGACCATGAGTTCAAGGCCTGCCGCCTGAGCAGTGCCGTTTGTCGGGTGACAACGGTCTGCTATCCTGTGGAGCCGCAGGCACTTACATGGGAGAAGTCGGACACTTGGTTGCATCCCCGATGACCGTCTCTCATGGTCAGTGGGAAGCGGTGGGTGACCGCCTGCTCCTTCTACAGTTGACAGTGCGGGCTGTGTCCTTGAGCCCCGACTCATCCTGTCTTCACAGGCTGCTTCCAAATTCAGTGGTATTAACAGACTTCGGCCCTCAACACAGAGAAGCAGCTCTGAGGCCTTCTGTTCTGTAGCACCCGCCCCAGTTTCCCAGAAGCCCTTTTCCTCAGTACAGTGACCAGGGGCTCTAGCTGAGGGAGAGCAGGAGCAGGTGCAATTCTAGTTTCCAGTAGGAATTTCTCCAAAGGGCATCCAAATGCCAGTAGAACCACTCCGTGAAGGAACTCCCCAGAGTTCCCTCGCAGTCCAGTCGATGGCCGTGGCTCACCCCTTAAATGTGAATTATTTTGCCTGTAGTTTATAGCTTCATTTTCAGATTAAAATAAGGTACCGTCAGGTCACGTCATCTGGGAGGTACAGGCAGGCTGAAGGAAAGCTGACAATACTGTGCTCTGCAAAGACGAAAGCTGCCCGCTGGGCCTTCAGGAGCGGCGCAACAGGCTGGAGACCTTGTCTCCACCCTCAGCCCCACGGCTCATGCCTCCAAGTAGGACCCTGGAGGTGCTGGAAGTGGAGGCCTTGCAGCCCTCCGTCGGGGAAGCCTTGCAGAGGTAAGTCCAGGGGCCTCCCGGCCTGGCTGCCTGCAGGCTCCGCGTCCAGGACCTTGGACAGAACCTTCCAGCGCATCTCCGCAGTCGCCTGTGTTGGGTAGAAGCCAGGCAAGGTCATTAACTGGGATGGGAGGTGCAGACCCCTTGGTTCTCGAGAGGTGCCGTGGGGTCCCCCGGTCTTGGCCGTGCAGCACCCTTTTCTTGCTGGAAGGGTCTTGGTCCATCTTTACTCACAAGCGACCAGGGGCTTTGTGCACTGGTTTTCTGGCTTTCATAGTGAACATGTTAGGCGTGCCCCAGAGGTGGCTCTTGTCCCTTGGGAACGCCTATCTCTCTAGTGGGGATCGAGCCCAGGGCCTTTACACTGAGCTACATCCCCAGACCATCTTTTAAATTTGGAGTCATGATCTCACTTAAGTCACAGAGTCACCCAGGCAGTGCTTCAGCTGGCTCCCCAACCCCAGCCTCGGGGCGCTGGATTTTCTGTCTCTCTGTCTCTCTGTCTCCTTCTTTCCTTTCTTGACAGAGTCTTACTCTGCAGTCCAGGCTCACCCTGAACTCATTCTGTTGCCCAAGCTGCCCTCAGACTCACAGCAATTCTCCTTCCTCAGCCTCTAAAAAGTGCTGGGGTTACAGATGGGCGCCACCATGCCCGGCTCATCTTTATGTGCTGCTGGGGACTGAACCCAGGGCCTTGCATGGGCTAGGTAAGCACTGTAACCGGTGAGCTCCACCCTCGGCCCTCCGGGTTCTTCTGACGTGTGCATTTATGGTGTGTGCGGCAGGAAGCCTCAGTACCTCTTGGAAGAAAGTGAGGAACTAGCACGGGTCAGAGGTACCAGGCTCCCGGCTCCCGCGTCTTCCCTCTGGCGGCCCTGTCGCCCACAGGCACCTTCCGTGGCCCTCTCGCCATCATGCGCCACGTCCACCTCCCTGTGGTCTCGTGTTCCTACCTGGAAACGGCACATTTTGGGATCTGCCCTTGCCCTCTCCTGCCCTCTTGTCCACAGTCCCATCCTCCTTCCTGCTGTCTGGCCCGTGATGGCCTGACCACCGTCCAGGTCCCCACAGTGGGGCAGAGACCACGATTCCCAGTCCACAGCATCGCTGCACACTTGAGCCACGGGCCTGCACATCCTGTGGCCTTCTGACATGCTCCGGGGACCCCGGCTCAGAGCACTGAACGCGGCCTCTCCCCTCCCTCCCGGCCTCCTGTGCTGCTCATGGCCGCCCACGGCCACACGGGCCGCCGCAGAGCTCCTGAGCCCGCTCCCTCAGCTCCGCCGGTCCCCTGGCGTCTGCCCCAGCCTGGCCCTTATCACCCCTGGGCTGCTGCTACAGACCCCCATGCGACATGGAAAAGACTTCTGCTCTTCGCCAGCGCCAGCGTCGGGGGAGTTTTGTGCTGTTCCACATAACTGCTGTGGTTTGCATCTGAAGCCAGCTGGCGGGTGGCTCCGCTGCCCATGAGCGGGGCCGAGGCTGACCATGTGGTTGGGAGGCGGGTCCCTGGGATGTGCCTGAAGCGGGTGGGGTGCTCTGGTCCCGGCTCCTCCCTTCCCTCTGAGCCTGGCTAACAAGGGCTGAGCAGCTGAGCTCTGCCGTTCCTTTGTGCCAGGTGACGATGGGCTGAACCCACGACCCAGAACAGTTCTCTCTCCCCTCAGCCCCAGGGCCAGGCGCGGTCACCCTGGCCGATGGGCCGACCGTGCGGCCAGCTCCCCACAGTCCGTCTCTGACGGCGGGACTCTGGGTCTCTGTGCCCTGCGCCGACAGCACAGCCGCCGGGTGGCCCGCGCCACCCAACGCGCTTGGGCACGGGGCACCACCGTGCTGTCCCTTCCCGCCCGCCGCCTGCCCGCGGTGTCCCTGCATCTCCCCCGCCTCCATCCGCGCCGAGCTGGGCCCTCACACGCTTCCCTACCTGGCCTGGCTTGGCTCTGGCGCAAACGCGTGCTCCTCCTCGACGGTCCAGGAATCTCTCCTTGCCGCTCGGCGCGTGCTGCAAAGGAAACGCCTTTGAACATTCCCACATGCTGGATAGGTCTTACGTTCCCGTCCTTACCTCTGTGAATGGATTTCAGTACGGAAACTGAGGCCCGCAGAGCCCAGCTGGTGCGCGTAGTGAGGTAAGGTGAGGGCTCTCCCTCTGCCCTACCCCAGCGCCCCTGCTTCAGATAGGAACGTAACCGCGGCCCCGATGGCCACGGCCGCCTACAGCAGGGCAGGCGCGGTGACCGAGGGCCAGGCCTGCCCTGGGCCTGGGCTGGCGTCTCTCTGCCCAGACCCTCTCCCGACACTTGGCTACTGCTGCCTTCTAAAACTTCCACCGCTCGCCAGCGGGCGCACCGCTGTAACCTGCGTGCTCGGCAGCTCCTTGGTGCCTAACCTCCTGTTTCCAGTTACTGTGCTATGTTTACACGCTGCATCTGCGGGCGGAGGCACTGTGGGACCCCAGGCAGGCCCGCGGAGAGGCGAGTCTGTGGCCTGGGCCTGTCCCGGCAAAGCCCCGTGGCCAGGGACCCCAAGTCGGTCACCCGCCCCGCCCTGCGAGGGTTCCTGAGGCAGCAGAGGGCACGGTGGCGCAGGCCTGCAAGCCCAGCAGCCTGGGAGGCTGAGGCAGGAGGTTCACAGGGCTGAGCCCAAGGTAAGACCGTGTCTGAACATAACAATGTGCTGGGGCTGTAGCTCAGGATGCAGGTCCCGGGTTGGATCCCCAGCGTCACACACCCCAAAGACAAGACCAGCCTGGCGCCCTGACCTTGCCGACCGCCACCCCAGGCCCTTCCCGGACCCTCACGAGGGACACTGAGCGAGGGCCTCGCCCTCCCCGGAGCCCGGCGGAGGCGGCCCCACCCGTGTGGTCTGCCTGAGGTTACATGGGCTAGGGCAGTCGCCCTGTGGGGTGTCTGGCAGTTTCATTTACTGGGCACCTCCACATTTATGATGCTGGGTAACTAATAATAAAACGAGGCCAGCCTCAGGCACGGGGCTTTATTGCCAGCTCCGAGGAGGAGGCAGGGGCTGGGGGGCGGGGCACCAGGGACAGCAACGCATGGTGCGGCCCCCAACACAGGCCCCCTCCCAGCCACCCCGAGCCCGGTGCACACCTTGCAGCCAGCCGGGGAGCCGCGCCATGGGGGTGCCGTCACTGGGGCCGCACACCCTGGACTTCCGCCGCAGGCCGTCCAGGGGGCCCGCTGTGCTCGCCCAGACTCAGGCTGGAGTCTGCTAGAAGAGGTTTGGAGGTTAACGCTTGTCCACAGAGGCCTGTCAGAGGCAGAACGGAACGACGGAACAGGCTAGCTTTAAAATGGAATGGGCTGGCCCCTGCCCTGGCCCTGCCCTGCCTGGCCCTGCCCTGCCCGGCCCCGTGCTAGCTGTGTGACCTGGGCAAAAGCACCCCACCTCCCGAGCCTCAGTTTCCCCTCGTGTACTCAGAGACACAAAGGGTAACTCTCCCTGGTGGGCCTTGGAGAGTCCTCTAGTCTGTGTACTGTGGTGTGTTTCCTGAAGAGGGCGCTGCTGCCGGAGCTGTACTCAAGTATTTTAGAAGGGACGGGCACGGGGCCCAGCGCTTCGCAAGGCTGAGGAAGGACTGCAGATCTGAGCCTGTGCAGCGTGGCGACTGAGGGAGACCCTGCTTTGAAATTTAAGAAATGAACAGGAAAGGGATAGACGGGGTGCAGCCAGCGCCAAGGCTGGACCGTGAAACGACGGAAGCAGCAGCAGGCTCCGGGCGCGGTGAGGACGCAGCACTCATGGTTGTAGCCGCGGCAGGACGAGTCCGGGGGTCCCGGGGAGCAGGCTTCTGCGAGCGGCTGCTTGGTCACAGCACCGAAGCAGACACGAGCTGATGCCCAGAGGGCAGAGCGTGGCCTGGGTGGGGGCGCGGGCACGCGCTCCGGATGCACTCTCTGCCTCCTGAGCTGCTTCCTGGGGACCAGTTCCGGCCGCTTTTTTTTTTTTTTTTTTTTTTTGAGAGAAGGTCTCGCTATATCGGCAAGTTGCCCAAGCCGGGCTTGAACTTGAGGCGTTCCTGCCCAGCTCCAGGAGCGCTGAGACTTCAGGCCTGCATCCGCACCAAGCCTCCGAGCGAAGTCTCAGCCGTGCTGTGCGCAGCCTCTCCGAGGCACAGGGCATGTGGCTGGGGCCACGACAGGCGAGCTGCCGGCAGTACCTGAATGCAGAGCCCCGGGCTCCACGGGCCCTGCGGGACGTAAGGGCTGTCCCCTCCTGACTCCGAGCACACCGGGCGCTTTCTGCGGTGGGAGGGCAGAAAGGAGGCGGGACCGTCCGTCTGCGGGGCCTCTTTGGGGCAGCAAGATCAAGGCCCGTGGGCTGCAGCCTCCGGCCGCTGTCATGCTGTGATGGTCGCAAAGCTTTGAACGCACATCTTAGATGTGTGTGCCTTTGGAAACGACATGGAGTCAGCCCGGGGCTGCGGACCAGTCATCCCGGTACTCCGGGAGGCCGAGGCAAGAGAGCCGCGAGTCTGAGTCCAGCTGGGCAGCGACTTGGCAGGACCGGGTCTCGAATTTAAAAAATAAAATAAAATGGGCTGTGGCAGCTCCGTGTGAGGCGGGAGCAGACCCCACCCGAGAGGAAGACGTTCCTTGTGAAGGAAGAAGTCTGTCAGGAGAGCAGAGAGGCGGGGAGCTGGGCAGCAGGGCGCCAGCCAGCCTCCTTTTCCGCCGGACTGCCAGCGGGCACCAGGAGTTCTGCTCCCAGGCGGTCCTCTGCGCCTGGGCCACGTGGCCACGGCAGGAGCTGCTGCTTGGCTGGCATCTGTGGAGTCGGTGCTGTACCGGGCCACACCAGGAGCTACTGAAATCCAGGTGGTTGTGCCCTGCCACCCACAGGAGGGGCAGAGTGGTGGGGGCAAGTCCAGGCAGGTGAGGAGGGGCAGGGCCCGGTGCCCCGGAGGCTGCACTGTCACAGGCGGAGGCCACCGTGTCTTTGAGAGGACCTGGGTCCCCAGCTGAGCGGCTCCCCTGTTCTGAGGACAGGAGTTCTTCTGTGAGCCTTGGGGACCTGATGGGTCACAGCACCCCTGCAGGCAGCCATGGGTGAAGCTGACCCTGGCACACGCCTGCATGCCCCTCACAGAGAGAGCCTCACAGGATTCTGGCATTCACGTGGAACAGCCTCTCAGGTGACCGCAGAGACGCTCGAATGCCCCTGGAAGGAAGGAAGTTTGCATTTCCTCATTCCAGCAGCAGAGAAGCTGGTGCCTCCCCGCCAGGGCCCGAGCCTCTGCTCCTGGCTCTCCTCGGCCTGCCCACGGCATCCAGATCGCAGCCCCGGAAGCCCTGGCTGTCCTCACAGGATCCTCACTGCCTTAAATTCAGCAAAGATACTGAGGAATGTGAGTAAGGGTGGGACTGGGCCCCGTGCCGGGGTGACGAGCCCAGCGCCCGAGAGCCTGGGGGGCAGCGGGCCTGGGGCTCAGTTCCGTGGTGTGACGACCGTGCAGGGGACGGAGCCATGGCCGGAGCCAGCCTGGCCTCTGCAGGAAGGATGTGGCCCTAGCACCCCTTCCCAGAGGTGCGGAGCCTGCAGACACCCCTCTTGGTCTCAGGGAGTTGCAGTGCCCCGCTCCACCTGGGACATACCACGGGAAACTCACAGTGCAGGGCGCATGGAGCCAATTTTACCATAATTAACTATCGACAGTGTCAGCGCCCGGGGCAGAGGCACTGTGCCATGTGACCAGGAGACCAGGTTCAGGCTGGCCCTGCCGCTTACCAACTCCGTGTCCCTGGGCACGTCCCTCATCGGTGCGATGCCTGCCTTCTAGAGGGGCCATGGGCTCCAGACACATGCCTCTTAAACGTGACAGCCCACACTGGTGCCCAGTAAATGCCAGGGGTCATGTGAGTCAGAGCATTCCTATGGCGATTAAGCTAATAAAACTGCAAGAGGCTGAGGCAGGAGGATTGTTGTGAGTGTGAAGCCAGCCTGGGCTGCACAGTGAGCTCACAGCTGCAGAGTAAGACACTGTCTCAAAAACAAAAACACTAATGAAGTTATGGCTGACTTATTACAATATTACTACAGATATCCGGCAAAAGCCGTGGCAGGCGTGGGAAATAATGTACTGCCTCGGATTTCTTTTTAATCGACGTACTGACTGACAGGGAAGAAGTCTCAATGCTGCCTGTGAAGGCGCGTGGGGGACGAGGGACGGGAGCCCAGGAGGTCAACGCGTGGTGGGTGGGGAGTCTGCAGTCGGGGCGGGGCGGGCGGGGGCTCGGGCGCCCTGGGAGGGAGCCGCCGGGCCTGGGGGGCTGTGGGCAAAGCAATCCAGCGGACCTCACCTGGTGGCGGGTGGGTAGGGCGGTGCTGCCCAGACACCCAGGGAGGGCGGTCCCTGCTGACCCGGATGTCACAAGGAGATGCCAGGTGGGTGAGAGACGACCGAGGAGCCGAGCAGAACGTGGCCGAGGGGAGGTTCGGGGCAGGTTGAAGACGACGTCGGGCGGCTGGCAACAGCTGCACATCCAGACGCAGCACCGCGACCGCACCCGTCCTCCTCGGGTTCAGAAATCTGAACAGTGGGCTGTTCCTTTAATATCATTTCACTGAAAATCGTTCGCTCTAATTTTGTGGACTGGGGATGAACACAGGGCCTTTGCTGTACGTTACTGATATATCCCCCGCCCGGTTATATCGTTTATTTGAGACTGGGTCTTCCCGAGTTACCCAGACTGGGGCTCAAATTTGTGACCCTCCTGCTCAGCCTCCCAGAGAGCTGGGATGGTGATCCTCCTGCCTCGGCCTCTCCGAGGCCTGGGATCACAAGCCGGCACCACCTGGCCCGGCCACTGGCTCTAACGGCCACAGACTTGGCTTTCCCCGGAGACTGTCCGCTCGCTTGCACAGCCTGTGGCCCCAGGTCCGAGCCCACTCACAGAAAAGCCCGGCTTCCTGTCCCCCGTCCTTCCGGCTCTGGCACACCGTCCTGTCTCCCCCAGCACAGAGGGGGGAGGAGGACCGGGGCAGGCGCTGGGCTGAGTTGGCCCCACTCACCGAGCCCGGCCGCCGGGTCCCCTTGCAGATGAAGATGTCAAAAGGCAATCTGCTGCGGGATGACAGTGTGATTAGCCAGAATGAGGCCGCAGGCAGAGGGAGCCGGGCCGCTGGGAAATTAAGGCCCCAGTTTCCAGCGTGGAGATGGCCGCGATAGGGCGGCATATCCTAGCAACGGCCAAGGCCTTAACCTGGCCACTGCCGCCGGAGCTCAGCCCTCCGTGTTATCTGTTCTGGCATCTTTTAATCCAAAAAGTCTTTAAATAGAAAGTAAACCGGCGCACGTTTCTTCCTGGGGGCCGCCTCTTGCCCCTAATTGGGAGATCCTTAATTCAGCAAATTAGAAGGTAGTTGAGTCTTAACACAGATCTCACCGGCCTGGAGTCCTGACCTGGTGGCGGGACCCGGAGCACCCTGAGCGGAAACGCCGAGTGCCGTCCTGTGGCTCCACCGTAGGACTCGGCGAGTCGCGTGAGGCCTCAGAGCCACACCTGTCACATGAGGAGTCCCACACGGTGGCCGCCGCCCGCCTGGGGCGCCCCACCTGTCCTCACAGGTGCGCGAGGGGCCTGGGCAGGGGCAGCTTTCTGTTCAGGAACATCTGCGTCCAGCAGCGTTCGCGGCCGGATCTGCTACTGAG
>PVKB01006248.1:0-58200 GCA_004027205.1 Ctenodactylus gundi | reverse complement strand
CACTTGAGAATGTAACCTGGGTTCTAGTAACACGCAAGTGGGTCTGAGCACAGACACACACTCCAGGTCACGGGGAGCGATGTGTTTCAGAATGGACGGCTGTAGTGTGACGGGAAGCTGCCTGCTGTTCTCGAAGAGACAGACCCACGGTGCCCGAGACACCGCGGCCATGACGTCCCGGGTTCGTAATCAGAGCGCGCATGATGCGTGACATTTCACTTAAAAGATGCATTTTTCCTTCTAGAACTTGAAGGCGTGATTTTTTTTTAAGCCTGGTAGGGAAGCAATGTAGGTGTTAGACGAGGGTGTTTGCACTTCTTTGTCTGTGGGCACCAGGAGTTACACAAGTCCAACGGCCACACGGGCCGGATTCTACCCTGGGAGGCTCGCCGTTCTCTGCGGCTGTGCCCACGGGGGACACGTGCACTCTGCACAGCGTGGCTGCTGTCCCTCCGTTATCCTGTTGGTCCACAGGAAGCCACGGCCACTGCATCCCAGGGCATGGGTGGCAGCGGCCGTGGCAACTGCCAAGTCCAGGTCGCTGCTGAGGATGGTGCGCGAGCTGGACACCGGGATGGAACTCGCAGAGACCGGCAGAGGCGACCCAGCAGCTCTCAGAATTCCAGAGGCTGAACAGCTGCCCGATTCCGCGCCTGAGGGACCCGCATGAGCGGACTGGGGAGCAGGCAGAGGCCCCTGCGGTTCCCTTCCTGGGGAGCTCAAGGGGACGGTGTGGGAGTAGAGACCAGCTCCACCAAAGGAAAAACAGGCAATTTTTGGCAGAGAGGAGGAAATTATTTCCCAATATAAAATTTTCCTTCAGTAAATACATTTATGAGAAGATGAAAATGAAAAAAAATTTTTAAATTTCCTTCCAGGTATCTGATCCTTACTGAAATTGTATACAGAAAAGTTGGTGTGACCTCGATCCGTGACGGGGCTCACCGCACAATGAGGACAGGGTGCTGGCGTGTGAGGAGCCACAGGCAGCTTCCCAGGGGGTGGGCGGCACTAGCGGGTATTTCTTCAATCCCTAACCTGCAGATTTCAATTCCTGGGGCAGGTGGTGCCTCGTGATCCCAGGAACAGGGACTGGGCTGGAGGACAGGAGGGAGGACCCCGGCCCGCAGACGCCCCTTCCTGCAGGCAGGACCGGAGGCGCAGTCTCACTTGCGATACGGACAGCAGCCCCGCAGGCCCTTTCCCTCTCTGAGCTGTTGCTGATTCAAGGTGGCATCTTGCCACACCCCAGGGCGGCGGAGAGCTCTGCTCCACGCGGCCCTTACAGGACTTCGAAGAATAAAGGATTCTTTCTTCCTTTGCAGACTAATCTGCATTTTGGAAAACAGGCATTTTGCGAATCCATACTCTGCAGACTGTGGTATCGATTTTCAATTGCATTTCAATCTCAAATCAATTTCTGTGTTTGCCAGAAACACTGGGCCTAAAAATAGAATCTTTTCCTCACTGTCAATTCACAGATGTAAGTAAGTCTATCTGAAGTGTGCGTATTTATATAAACTTACATTTAAACATTAACTTCAGAGCAAAACATGTAATCATCATTGTGATGAACATGGGTGTAACTTCAGAGACAGACAGAAGCAATCTCTGGATAACAATTTCCTCTAGATAATTGTTAGTTTCCCAGATACCAAGTACTGGCTACACCACAATTCTACAAAATTAGCATTTCCTCTCCAACACTATTAACTAGCTGTGGTTTCTCCCCACCCCCTGGATTGCTAATTCAGACGCCTGTATCCAATCCTCTCCTTTCCAGCTGCCTGACCTTGTAAGTCGCAACCAGTCAGAACCGTGAAAGGAGAAACAGTCCCTCCCTCGTAGACTTTGAGGGCCCGATCAGGTAATGAAAAAAACACTTTGTGGAACTGCAGCACCCTGTCGCGAGACTGAATAACCCTGGCAGTACGGAGCGCGGGACCCCCCGTCACTCACCGAGGGCACATTGCAGAAGGTACATCCCCACTTCTCTCCCTGGGCTGGTGAGGAAACTGCCTCTGCCACACGTGACTGGATGGGAACCGTCGTTTACTTGAAGACACATGTCAACATTCCTTGCTGAGAAAACAAAGAAGAAAGATGCCAGCCCACACTACCACAAGGCCACGGGCACAGTGCTGTCAGGCCACACAGTGGCTGCAGAGAATTTCACACTGAATGCATGAACATGCTGTTTTTACAGATGAGACAAGGCAAGTAAAGGTATTTCTGTCCAACTCAACCTATCAGGAAAAAAAAAGACTTCAGCTAGCAGTAAATATGTAAATAAAAGAAGAACTACCTCTTGAGATCACAGAGATACACGACGGAAAACAGAAGGAGTGTGATCCCCAGAGGCTGAAACCAACGACTTTTTGTCTGGAATAAAAGGTTATTAGCATGTATTTGTGCTACATAATAAAAAACAGCTTGAGAAACCCACGTATTTACATAGGGCATCTTGACCATGGACCACTAGTGTGATTTAGCCCTGTCCTCTCGTCCAGCTGGCGTGTCTTACAGTCTGAGGCAGACCCTGGGTCCTTCTAACAATGGTCACCACTACCAGGAGGGGCACGTGCAAAAGGTACCTTTAAATCGGATGATTTTTAATAGAACTGTGTGCTGAGACAGTGTTGTGACCGAGCAGACAGAAGGACAGAGTGCTAGTGGATGGTGGACCAGACACTTGGCGTGCGCGGCCGAAAGCAGGAGCGGTGTGATCCGGCTCATGGTTCTGGAGGTTCAGTTCATGGGTGCTGGCTCAGTGCACAGATCTCGGTTTACCCGTGGATGAGGGTTTAGTCCTTGGGTGTCCGGCTCCAAGGCAGAAGCCACAGAGCAGAAGGGCGGGTGCCAAAGAGCTGGTAAGTTCATGGCAGCCAGGAAGAGAAGGGAGAAAGCCCAAAAGGCAGGCACCCGACAGCCTACTTCCTCAAGGCGCGGGCGGGGCCCAGTGACCTGCCTTCTATGGTTAGGTGACCCCTCCCGGTAGCCAGTGAGCCACAGACTTAGCCCACTTGATGAAGTCGGAGCCACGTGATCCCCTCAGTCCAAATCACAACCCTGTCAGCCAACCCTTCCACACTAGGGAGCTTCGGTGTGGCTAAGTCATACTCTCCTAACTTAACCTAAGAATAACGTTTATTGGCGCCACGTCCGCTTCCCTGTTAGATGCTTACCTAGATGTTTTGAGGGTCTTTTATTCAGCACACAGCAGGGGACAGCAGCTCTTGTTCCTGCAGAGCCACAGATCAACCTCCCTGGCAAAGAAGCGGGTCGGGGGCAGCTTGGCAGGCGCACCTGCACCAAGTAAGTGCGCGGGCTGATGATCCTGAAAGACTTTTTAATTACCTTTGGGTTTTCAAAAAGCAGATTATTTTCTGGATTGCCAAATTATCATTTCTCCCTAAATTAGTAAGAACTAGGGAAGGGTAGTCTGTCTTGCTTGCGCATCTTTCAAACACTGCCTTCTTGAGCCAGGGGAGAGTTGTGAGAATGAAATGTCACCTTTTCGTTCCTCCTCCTGAGACAAGTCCACAGTGCAAATAAAAGAACCGAGGACACCGGACAATATCCAGACGACATCGTATTGAATGCCCAGCTAACAGTGAGTCCTGCGATTCAGTGCAACAGACGAGGCTCCACCAAGTCTGTAATAAAAAAGTAATGAGGTTTTATAACAACACTGAGCAGCGCGCTCGCCTCCCCCCCCCCCTCCTCCTCTCTCATGCAGATAGACATCTTTTCAGCACAAAGGCACAAAGGACCAGGAGCTGGAAGCCAAAACCACATGTGTGGAAACCGAAGACCGAGACTGAGCTGTCTGTCGGGGAGCACGTGCCCGGCCCTCGGGAGGCGGGGCCACAGCACCTCCTCCTCCACTTTCGGGCACTGAGGCCTTGGGAGGGAAGCGGAGAGCCGGCAGGGCTGTGCGCTCTTCCGGGGCGGCCAGCCCGTGCCCGAGCTAGGAAGGGCCTGACAGGCAGAGCTCAGCTTCCTTGCCTTACAGGGGAGGATGTGGGAACCACGAGCAGGGTGAGTTTGCCCAGGGACACGGCGAGGGGGGCAGAAATGAGACAGCCTGGACGCTGGCCACAGGCGGGCAGCCGGCTCTTCCCGCCACTGGCCAACCCTACAGTTATTTCTGTTAGCATCCCTCATACTGGGCATTCGATGGGCGGTATCTGAATTTCCTGGGCTCTGAATAACTGGCTTGCTAGTGAACGAGGAAGGAAGGGAGCTGAGTCGCCGCTCCACCAGAGCCCAGGGCCGTGGTGCCCCGAGCAGCGCCCTGCTGGCAGGCAGCTCCTCTGGGCTGCGGGTCGGCCTGGGCTGGCTGCGAAGGGGGCGTGGCAAGCTGAGGCGCTGGGCCCCTGCCCTCCAGGGGCGCGCACTAGCAACAACTCCTCGGCACACATAAACGGTGACAATGAAAATAAATGCTAAATGAAGCAAGCAAAGCAAAGGGGTCCTGACTCTGACCAGTTGTCCCACTTAAATTTCAAAAGCAACAGAGAGAGGAATTTTTTCATCTGGAAAAGAAATAAATGGGTAAATGCCTCAAACACCCGGGTGTGCACACAGCCCGGGGCCTGAATCCAGGAACCTTCCAGCCGTGCAGGCAGCTGGAATCAGGCTGAGAATCCCTCTTGCTGGGCTCCTGCCACACACGTTATCTTCTGTCGCAGCACCCCAAAGTCCTCCTTCATCGGGGAGCGCAGCCTGCCCTCCCAGGACGGGCAGGTTTGGGGTTACCAAGTCCCTTGCATTTAAAGGGCAATTAGTTTGGCTGCACTTTAATTAGAAGCCGTCACTGCAGTGCTGTGCAAGTAATTTACTGAGGCATAAATAGCGACATCCATTTTTGTCAGATATCCTGATATCGTAAACATCATGTAAATCCAGGCGCCAGCAATCAATTCGCACATAATAGACTAATTTTATTAGAACTCTGACTGCACTGCGCGTTCTTAGAGTCCCTCTCCTCCTGCTACATTAAATCATCGTTTTAAATCATGTCACAGTATTCCTCATAGCAAGCAATCAAAAAAAACCAGAAAATTGAAGTCTGTTGGATTTTTGCCTAACTTAACGATTTTCTGGGGGATCTGGGCTCTCATGACACCCTCGGGAGGCTCTGGCCTGGTGCCCAGAGATGCCCCCAGTGCCTCCAGCCCAGGGGAGGCACAGCCAAGGAGACAGCCAGGAAAAGCCACCCCTCAGATGGGGGTGGATTTCTATGCAGGCTCCTCCCGCAGGGCCTGGTGGCGCAGGCCTGTCATCCCAGCACTCTGGGAGGCTGAGGCGGGAGGACCCCAAGGTCAAGCCCAGCCTCAAAATCAAAAACAAAAGAAGGGTGGGGATACAGCTCAGTGTGCGGGCCCTGGGGCTCAAGGCCAGCAGAAACAAACAAGCAGGACAACAGAACGAACTCACAACCAGCAAACCCTCCGCTCTGCTCTGGGAGGCAGCGGGGCAGGTGCTCTTTGCGCACCCTGAGTGGGACCAGCAGGCACCGCGGCCGGACCCCGGGGCTGTCGTGTCGGGGCTGCTCAGCTCCTGTGTACACACACGCATGCACACGCGCACACGCACGTGGCTGAGCACACAGCGCGCTTGAGTTTTTTAAAAATGTGTGACTGTCAAGGACAGAGGGCGCGAGGCCCGCCCCCAGCCACCCCGGCTCAGAGCGGCCCGTCCCCTCCCGCTGCTTCTGCGGCAGGTCTCCAAGTCCTCTTTCTACAGAGCCTTGGGGATTTGACTGCAGTGTGTCTTTTACTGTCATCAACTTTGAAAATAAAGATTCACTGCGTGATTTTACCACATCTGTCTGGAGGGAGCCTGAATCCCCTACGCAAGTGTTTTGAAAACTTTTCATCCTGAGTTAATTCCTTCATTATCGCTGAGACCCACGGCCCCTTCTCCCCGCTCCTGCCCCAGCTCCCGCCGCGCCCACCTGGGCCCAGCGTGAAGGGGGGCTCGCTGACCAGGGACTGCAGACGACGAGCCGGCTGTGAGCGGGCTACGTGAGCACTCTGTACCAGACAGCTGGCCCACCATTCTTCACCAGGGATCAGGGATTAACCTGGTTTTTGGCCCAGGTCTCTGGAGTCCAGGCTGATCCTGAACTCACTAAGTAGCCAGCGCTGGCCTCGAATTCACAGCAATCCTCCTGCCTCAGCCTCCTAAGTACTGCAGTTGCAGGCATGTGCTACCACGCCTGGCTAATTCTTATGTGATGCTGGGGAATCAAATCCAGGGCCTTTCCAACACCAGGCAAGTGCCCAACCCGCCGAGATAAGCTCTCAGCCCGAGTCCTCAATTCTTTGAAGCAGCAGCCCTCAAAAGAGGCAGCCTAGAGCTCTGGGAACAGCCACACGCGGCGCCCATGTTCTCAGGAAGAGAGAACACCACCACGTCCAATTTACAGGGAAGGAGACCGAGGCGCAAAGCCAGGCCATGGCGTCCTTCAGGCCACCTGGAGACTGCTGGCGCCACCACTGGCCCCAGGCAGCAGGCACGTGGCACAGCTGTAGGAGCCGGGGCCTGGGAAGGCGGCAGTTGCCGAGTGCTGGAGCTGGTTGCTCCACGACCCATGTGGCGTGGCCCCTGGCGAGTTACAGACTCGGCCTCCAGCAGCCGTGACAGGCTGTTCCGTGCGCCGTGGACCAGCACAGCCAGGAGCACGCTGGGGATTTCTCCCTTCACAGTGGGCAACAGGCCGTGGTCACACTCACTACACGGACGGTGTGCATCGCTAACAGATGGGGGCGGGGCACGGACACAGGCGTGCTCGTGCACACGTGCACACACACGTGGAAGGAGACGAGACAGCTCTGCCTCACCCACGCGACTGTGAGGTGCCACCGCGTGCACCCCCAGGTCTCTGTCCTGGGCTCCATATCCACACTCACCCCGGTAGTTCACGCCACTCTTGGGCCACAGACGCTCAGAATCCCCCTTCCTTGCTCGGAGGAGATCGTGAGCTTACCCCGAGGCGGCCTGCAGCCAGTCCTGCGGCTTCCCCGTGGGTGGCCGGCAGGCCTTGAGCCCTGGATTCCAAAAGTGCCCTTCCCCTCCTCTCCTTCTCCTTCCCCTAAGTGCCCAGCACGGACCACGGCTTCCTCCGCACGCCTGGCAGTCCCACCGTCCCCACCTCTGCAAAGGCTCTTGCGTCCGCCCTGCGGTGGCCACGTCGTTCTCCAAGAATCCCGAGCAGATGCAGGACGCAGCTGCCTGTGCAGACCCGCCCCTCTGTTCTGGACGACCACTGAGGGTTGAGTATTCGGCACCTACCTGCAGAACTCCACGTCCTCCGCTGCGGTCCCCCTTGGACTCCGGGACACGGTCTTGGTGTTTCCATTCTCGTCATCACCCGTCTGCAGAAAGAACTGACAGGTGAGCACCTGAGCACTGGAAGGGACTTGACACCCTCCTTACAGATTTGACGGTGAAAACAAGGAAGACGGAAGACGGGCTGCGCTGACACCAGGGGCGGGGGCCAAGGTCGGGGTGAGCCTGGAATCACGCCATCTCTCTATGAGGATTACTGCTCATAGCCTGAAGCGGAGTAGAACACTTTATTTTAAAACAAGTGATTGATCTTGACAAGAGTAGGGCAAGCCAAAGGACGACGTCACTCCGCTGACTCCGGACAGCAGGGCCTCCGCTGTCCAGATCTCTTACCTCATGCGCACCGTGGCGCACAGGGCACAGTGAGCCCCGCCCGGGAACGCAGGGGTCCCCATAACCCTGCACTTCCTCCCGCTCGCTGCTCCCGCCCGCCCCGTGAGGCCGGGACGCACATCAGCTAATACAGACGTTGGCCAGCAGTGGTCACTACCACAGGAGCCCTGGGGGAGTTCCTCAGGATCTTCGTGTCACAAACCCTGCAGCCTTCACACCTGTCTGTCTGGCCCAATTCTAGCCCTTCCCTTCCACGTTGCTCTGGGTCCCAGGCAGGTACGGAGGTGGCCCTTCCTCACAGGCCAAGGATGCCACCTGAGCACCTGTGCATGTGCCTTTATGACAGCTGGCACGTGGTTGGTCCCCACAGATACTTGAAGAGAAACAGAAAAACTACAGCCCATGTTCCAACAGAATAGAATTTAGAGACGAGAGTCACACACAGCCGTACAGCACCTGCCGGACAGAAAAACAAAAAGATCTGAAATAGGATTTAAGCTAAGCACAAGGGAGAAAGATGTATTTGGGGGGCCTGGCTGCCCAGCGGCATCCTGGGGGAGTGTGAGCTGCGGCCCGGCCCAGCCAGGGTTGGGCATCTGGCGCCTACGTGAACCGCTAGGCACCCTCAGGGGTCGGTGCCACTGGGCCTGACCATCGTTCCATAGGCTGTGGTTAATGACGGCATCCGCCGCCCTGCCAGCTGCGACCCACTGCCCACACAGCCATCGTGGCAGTGCTCGCTGGCCGTGGTGCAGGCTCAGCCTTCCTTGAGTTTGGGATGGTTGCTGCCGCCAAGGCCTGCAGCTAGGGGGCGAGTTACAGGCCTGGGAGTCCTAGGGTGCAAAAGAAGTATAGGCCCAGTGGTTCCAGCAAAGGCCAAGGCTGGGACCGCCTCACAGGACCACTGCGGCCAGGGGACTGCATTCGCTGTGGTCACAGCCGGGCAGGAAAAGGGAACACAGGGAGCCCTAGGGTGTGGCCCTCTATGGGCACCTTGGCTGTGCAGGAAGGAGGCGGTCTCACAGCCAGCCCCCGCAGAGGGGTGAGCATAGGCCAGCCTTGATGGGCATTCTGTGTGGACACGGGGTCACCAGCACGTGGCTGACCGCCAGTGATGGCCACAAGTCCTGCCATAGCCCAGGGGCTCTCGCCTTCACTGACTCTATTTGGGGGGGTGGGGGGGGGGAAGACCTGCTCTGGGAACAGTGGGCTCGCTCTCCAGGTGACCAGGGTACCCGGCAAAGAGGTGACCCAGCACTGGCTCATCAAGGAAGAGCGACGCCAGGCCGCGCAGACATGCCCAGCACACAGCCACTCACTCCCCGACAATTCCCTAAGGTGACGCCGTACCGTATGACTTTGCCTGTTCTGCCGTCTCAGGACTCCAGGAGGCTGAGGCAGGAGGGTCCCCACCTGGGCAACTTTGCAACTCGGCAAGACCCTCCCTCAAAATCAAAAATATAAAGGGGCTGGGGGGCAGCTCAGTCTGAAGATGTTGGGCTCAACGCCCAGCGCCACAAAGAACAAAGAAAGCCAGATGGAGCCAGCTGCCAGCTGCCAGCTGCCAGCAGCCACAGTTCGAACAGAGTCGGGGCGGGAAGCTCGGCTCACCCGCCACGGCGTCTGCACCACTCGCACACAGATGAAACGCCGAAAGCCCGATGTTGGGAAGGCGGCTCAGAGGACCACCGGGAAGCCGTGCGCCCTGCCCTGCTGGCACCTGCGGAGCCAGGGTGAGCTGCAGGCCACGCTCGTTAGGAGCGTTACTGGTGTTTTCCAAATATGCTCAGCAGAGAAAGAGTTCTGTAATAAATCATGTCTCAGCCCGTGCATTAGCGCTGGCTGCACTCCCACCCACGATGTCAAAACCGTAAGCAACTGGCACCGAGTCAGTGACAATATGTAAATTACTTGTAACGTGAACTTGATCTGGTGTAATAAATGCCGTGTGAATCTTAATTTGCTAACAATATTTTAATGTGGTAATTGAGGTCATGGAAGACACGAGCCCGAGATGGATCCATCTGTAACCACCAGCTTTTGGCAGGTCACTGAGGCTTGAAACACACCCCAAGGGACAGGTCTGGTGGCACAGGCCTGTCATCCCAGCACGCTGGGAGGCTGAGGCAGGAGGCTTGCAAGGATGAGCCCAGCCGGGGTGACTTAGTGACACCCTGCCTCAAAAAATCAAAACTATCAATAAAATAATGGGCTGGGGATGTAACTCCTCAGTGTGAAGGCCCTGCGCTTGACCCTAGGGCGAGAGAGAGGGACAGGGTGGGGAGACAGAGAGAGAGGGAGCGACCCAGAGTCAGGCAAAGGAGACAAAGGCAGTGGACTGTGGGGCCCCAGGAGGCATTCAGAAGAGACCAGCGAGGCTGGCAGCATCACGTGACGGAGACGCGCACACACCTGGAGTTTCAGCACCATGACTCATAGTGCCCAAGTCATGGGAGACACCGAAATGTCCATCAACGGATGAATGGATTTAAAAAATGTGGTATGTATACACAATGGAGTACTACTGTGCTGTGAAGAAAGATTATTAGTCATTTGTAGGGAAATGAATGCATCTTGAGACAGTTATGCTTAGCATGTGCAGGTGTGTGTGTATGTGTCTAGCAGGTGTATGTGACTCTCCCTATATACAGATAAGCGTTTACCTCAAGAACACACCTAAAATTGAAATCAGTCACAGATACATACAGATCAACTTGAGGAGCTGGTTCAGAAGGCCAAACACATCCTGGTGTGGTGCTAAGACACTGAACCCACCGTGATTTCTGAGGTCCCCCCATCCTTTCACCCCACCTGCCGTGTGAGCGCCCTGGGGACCCCGACCCCTCTTAGCTATGTGAGCTTCCCATGGATTCCCCCACCCCGCGGCACTGTGTGAGCTTCCGGGGATCCCTTAAACTTACCCTGCTGTATGAACATCCCCACAGATCCCTGGACCCCACCACACTGTGTGAG
The DNA here is from genome assembly GCA_004027205.1 of Ctenodactylus gundi. Classification (NCBI taxonomy): domain Eukaryota; kingdom Metazoa; phylum Chordata; class Mammalia; order Rodentia; family Ctenodactylidae; genus Ctenodactylus; species Ctenodactylus gundi. The sequence continues at coordinate 47,535 of PVKB01006248.1, read as the reverse complement.
CACTCTGGGACCCCTTAATGTTACCACGCGGTGTTGGCCTCCCCTGATCCCTCGACCCCACTGCGCTGCGTGAGGGTCAGCCACGCTTGCTGCAGACCCGGGTGTGTGTGTGGGGGTGGTGGGGGGTAAGACCACATCTCAGTACTCGCTGTTTCCTCAGGAACTTGGGGCACCCAAAGCCCCATGTGGGGCCCACTCCTACCTCTCCCTACTCGTGTCCAGCTAGTTACATCCATGGGACTCACTGCCCTCCATCCTAACCTGGTGCGTTTCACTAAGATGTTAATTATAATCCAGTCAAGTTTACACGTATTTTATATGACGCCAGGCACTCTATGCGTATTGTTTAGAAAACGTCTTTCTGCCTACGATCTCAAGTGGCATAAAAAGTTCGGACCCAGAAGCCCTGGATTTGTGTTTCCCACTTGGCTCCTGGTAAAGTTGCCCCATGTCTCCCGCCCCTAATGCCCACGCTGCGGGAGGGCGTATCCCGACCCCGCGTATGGAGGAACCCCAAGATCTCAGAGGGGGCATGAGCTCTGTGTTTGTCATGGTGGTGGGTGTCCTTCCTGTGCCGTGCTGGAAGCTGGGGTTTTTCCAAAAGGAAAACAACTCCAGAACAGGTTTCAGCATGCCTGCTTCCTGCCGGGTCCATGTGCAGGCCTGTAATGCAGCACGGTGGAAGGCTGAAGCAGGAGCGTCACGTTTTCCAGCCCAGCCCGGGCAACTTACCCACGGAGGGATCTCAGCGTCGCCTTGCACACAGGGCTGGGGTGACGGAGGTACGGGGCCCAGCGCCAAATCCTGGCAGGTGGCAGCGCAGTGACCCAGCAGGGTCGGCCGCATTTCACGTCTCTCTTTTCCTCTGCCGTGGCCTCCGCTTTATTTTCTGTATGAGAAGCCCCTCCTCCTCGCACAGCTGTACGTCACAGGAGGCCTCGGGGGCGCAGGTGCGGGGCAACTGGTCGCCCGCAGCCTGGGTCTGCGCCCTCCCTGGGGACGGCGGGGGTGAGGGTGTGCAGCTCAGCAGGCACGTGGTGGCCTCGAGGCTGGCGGGCTGGTTTCCAGGGGACTGTTGGGGACGGCTCCGGGCGCTGGTCACCGCTGGCCTTGTCCCTCCTGCCTCCTAGACCTGGCTGAGGCAGGAGGCTCCCCGATCGGTCATGCTGGGTCACACTGGGTACTGGACTGAAGAGCCCAGCACACCCCAGGCTGTCACCGCTGGGAGTACTGACTCCCAAATGGAGTCAGTCAAAATCAATACCAAGTGTCCGGTAATGCAGCCACGTGAACGCAGTCTCGTATGGGCCAGGGGCTGCGCACGGAACAGGCGCCGGGAACAGCGCAAAGGGCCGCGCGCCCTCCGTGGAACCTGTCTTGTCCTCCTCCTAGACAGGCAGAGGGCGCACTGAGGGTCTAGAGCTGGGCCACCACTCGCGTCCTTTACGGGGCTTTAGGGGGCTCAGCAAATTCAGGGGGCAGGCCCAGACATGGTTAGAAGAGCAATTTTTTTTAAAGTCGGTCTGCACGATCCCAAGGCTGACCTCCCTGTAGGCTGCTTCACGAAGAGGGGCCAGGCGGAGTAAGTAGCTGATTTTGAACGCTGGTTTCATGACTTTTCTGACTATAAAATGCTCTGCATGTATTTTTGGAATAGCTACACCTAAAATTAACTGGCAAAGGGCACCACTGCTGAGATCTGACTACTTCTTAAATTTATAACCTACGAGGTCTTAAAAAAAAAATGGAAACCTATTATGTGAAAGTGACCAGGAAGGCCCAGCGAGGTTTGTGAGCAATCAGTATTTCCAACGCACGGGCCGCTCTGCAGCAGAAAGAACAGGGTCTGATGTGTGCAGAAACCGGCTCTTGCGCAGTGGTGTCTCGTTTTGTTTAACGGAAGCTTTAAGGACCTGCCTGCAAAGATTGTTCCTGCCCGCAGATGTCAAGGAACAGCATGCAGACGGGTCCTGCCGGGTCCTCCTGCCCCGCAGGGTGCGTCACACGCTCCAGGGGCCACCGGGGACTTGGTGCGCACACATCACCTCCTGCTTCTTCCTCCCGCCCCCGCCCCTCCCGGGCGCTAGCCCTTCTAGTCCCTGGGTCCCCCCTCCCCCGCCCTCCCAGGACTTGCCCCTCCACGCTCTGGGGTTTCGTGCGCTCTGGGGTTTCGTGCAAGCGACACCAGGCCCCACATCACCCTCTACGTCTGTTCCCTTCCGTGCACCTCTTCCAGAAAGGGGGTGCGGGAGAGGAGGACGGAGCAGAAGAGGCAGAAGGCAGGAGCAGAGGAGGGAGCAGGAAGAGACGGGGGGGGGGGGGGGGGGGGGGGGGGGGGAGGGCGGGGGGGGCTAACGCCCCGTGCTGGCTGGCCAGCGTGTGCTGTCCCCGGGCGGCCACGGCCCCCTCCGTGAAGGCCTGATCCCCAGACGTCAGCCCGACACCGCAGCCACCGCCCGCGGGCGGCCTGGGCCAGGGTGGGTGGCTGGGAATTCAGAAACCAGGCGACGCCCCCGTTCCTGGCAGAGGCCCCTGAAGCCCCCGTGGCAGGAATCAGAACCCCCATCAGGCGCTCCTTACAGACCATGCCCAGGACGTGGGCGCCTTGCTGGTGCTGAGCCAGGCCGCTGCCAGCCAGAGTCACAACGCTGTGTTAAAAAGCTGCCTTGGATTGCTCCACAGGAGGCCGGGACAGGGCACGTAGCCGGGCGCTTGCCAAATTAATTTGCTATCAGGGGACTCACACCAAAACCGTCCAATCAAGCCTTGCGGCTGCTGCTCCTACCATCCCTGTCTCGATGTCTTCAAGGCACAGACGTCTGGAAGGGTCTGCCAGGAGGGCCTGCACCTGCACCCTCAACCCTCAGAAAACAAAGTCACCTTGGCCCATCTTTCTTTTTCTTCCCAGATAGGTTCTGCTACTTGGAGTTCACTTTTCATTCAAATAATCAAGAAAGAAAAAACAAGGAAAGCAGGCCTTCCACTTGGGGATCGTTCCCTTCATCTGATTTCCATGTAAACAGCACGCTGGCCCAAGGGAAGGCTTCCCGATTGGCTGTCAAGGGAGTGTCGGCACGGGCGTCAGAATCCCAAGCTCAGGCTCCCACCGGCGAAGCCCTGCTGGTATCTCCTTCTGGCATTCCAGACTTCCTTACCCTTTGCTTCCTCTTGTTTTTGAGACAGGGTCTCGCTCTGCGGCCCAGGCTGGCCTCAGACTCACGGCAGTCCTCCTGCCTCCGCCTTCCGCGTGCTGACCAGTTAGGCACCACCAAGCTGGCTTATGCGGTGCTGGCGAATCGCAACCAGGGCCTTGTGCTGGCGAGGCAAGCGCTTTAGCCATCGTGCCACTCCTCCAGCCCATTCTGTGTTTTCTCATAAGGCAACTTCCGAAAAATACGGAGGTGACGGTGAACAGAAACCGCACTGCGATCGCGGTGTGCTCACACAAGGAGACGTCCCCATGCCTGTGTGGACGTGGGCGGGAACCGCGTCGCCGCAGCCGTGGGGCTGAGTGGATCATGACTCTGCAGCCACCGTGGAAGTGGCCCGGTGCGTGGGGGCGATGGGGGCCCGAGGGCGGGCTTCACGTAAGAAGCGACACGGGTGGGCGAGGGCGATGCTGACATGGCAGAGGCCTCACCTTCCACAAGGCGCACGGGTGCAGGGAAAGCCATCCATGGTCAAGAGACAAAGAAATTCCCAAAGCCCAAGCCGGAGATCATCCGGTAGCAAAGGAGAAAAGGAGTCGGCGTCGTGGAAGCGGGGCGTGGCGGGAGGCCGAGGCAGGGGGGCCCAAGCCACTCAGTGAGGCCCTGTCTCAAAACAAAGACAAGGAGAACAGGCCGGGAGGGGGTCCGCGCTGAAGCCCCAGTGCAGCCTCAGCACCACAGAAATGAGAAGCAAATGTGCAACTGAGATAAACATTTTACACAATCCGGTGGACACGGTGGGCAACACCTCATACATGGACGTAGCATGTCAATGGAAAAGCAGCATAACCAAGTGAGACAGAGGTGGCGGAAGGCAGGCCGCCATGGCGGCAACGGATGCCAACAGCGGGCTCGCTGGGGGGGAGGGGAGGAGGGCCGGGGCAAGCGCAAGGCCGACACACGGGACAGCAGCAAAGAGAAAAGGGGGGGGGGGGACTCTGCGTGTTTAAGAGCCGTGGGTCACGTGCTGTCGGTGACCTGTCACTGGGAGACCCAGAAGGACTAGAGAAAGGGAACAGAGTAAAAAATTTCAAGAGAATTATGACAGCTTGTGTGGCCTCAGGATTCTGCTAGCAAGAAGGCAGACCCTCGACTTCAGACCTCTGGAACGGTGACCTCGCGACCCTCTTTTCTACATAAAGTAACCTGCCTTAGGTGTTCTGCTACAGTAATGAAATCAGACTAACGCAGAGCTCTGTGTGCATATTCGGAAGAAGTCCTTGTCCTACTAAGAATTATGTTCAGCCGGAATCAGAGGACCCCCCTTGAAGTCGAGTCAGAGCTCCAGAAAGTAGCTCACCGCACGCACAGAATGGCCACGTACACAACGGTTGGACACATTTTAACACACTGCAAGGCTCTGCAAACAGCAGAACCCCAACCGCAAGTACGTTTTCCCTGAAAACATGCTCCTACCTCTTCCATCCTCCAAAGTGTTCTCAATGTTTCTGCCCAGGGTCCAGCATTTGGAATGTGCCCATCTGTCATCACAGGCCAAACTAAGTCAGGAACTCTGGGCACAGCGTTCGTGAGGATCAGCTCAATCTTGAATAAAGGGTATGTTTGATCCGTAGAGGCTTTCCGGGGGGCAATGCCCAGTGTGAAAGGGCAACGTTCTATTTTCTAAAAACAAATGCACCCTCGCCCATCATCCATAAAGTCCGTGTGTGTACGTGTGTGTGTGTGTTGGTGGGGGTAGGGGGAAGGCGGCTGCTGAACGGGCCCCAGGACACAGCATCGCTGGGACTGGGGAAGTAGCTCTTGCTGATGGTCCCTAATTAAACATCTAATCAAAGCAAGTGGCTTCCATGTGTATCCATTTTTATTTTTCTAGAAAACTCCTAGCCTTCTTCGGCGCTGTTGTGACAGATCTCCCCTGTGTTAAGCCCCAGCCAAAGCCAGGCACACTGTTGTGAATCTGGTTATTACGTGAGAGCTGCTACCATCTCCTAAACGCCCGCCAGCCCCGGCCCCGCCACGGGGCAGGTTTCTTTCACTGGACCCACGGCTGCTTTGCGTCTTTAATCAGTGCGGCCTCAATCAAACACCACTGATCAACTTTGCTTCCTAATTTGAAGAGTTATACTAATGAGCTCTGATTTCACCAAGAAAATGTAGGTTTACCATCAATTCCTTTTCAGCTGCATGAGATAGTCCACCTTTTCTCAAATTATCTAATCTCATTTTTAAAAATTTTCAGGATTTTTCGCTAATTTGAATTTTCCATTAGAGTCAGGCCAAAAGGTTAAGTTTTGATGTCTCTACACTACACTATGTCTTCGCCTCATTTCTTGGCTTTGACCTTGAGACAGGACCTCACTAAGGCAGTAAATTGCCTAAGGTGGGACAGAACCTGCAATCCTCTGTCTCAGCGTCCTAGCACCACCAGGATCAGCACCCTGCGGCGTCTAGGTAGGGGCAGCCCCGAGGGGCTCAGCCCCGAGTCCACGGGGCCTGCGTTAGTGATCAGCGCTGACACCCCGCTGGTGTCGGGAAGTGGGCAACGCCAGGAAAAGCAGCCAGCACCAACAGTGGCCGGAAGCCCTGCCTGCAGCCGGAGGAGCACTGCTGTTCCTCTGCGCCCGCCAGGGAGGCTGCGCTGCTCAGGACGCCCGCCTCCCCGCCGGCATCTCTGAGAGACAAAAGCAACTCCAGGGTACACGCCTGCTCTGAACCACATCCTGGGGCCGCAGCTGAGCTGCTCCTGCTCACAGTCGGCACAGAGGAGAGAGAACGGAGGACACACGGCGCGACTCAGGGGATCCCCACTGTCAGCCAGTCGCAGGTCAAGGACGAGGACCACGAGGACCGGACTCCAATAACCTCCACCCTGAACCCTGGAGCCCCCCGTTCCCCGCTGGCTCACTGGATGTACAGCCACGCACCAACGCCAGGGAAAGGCGGCAGGAAGGGCAGGTGGCGCGCCGCACCCCCTCCCCCGCTCCAGCGGACAGGGAGGGGGCCCGCCTCCGGCCTCGTCCCTCAAACTGCCGATCTGCCTTCCCGTGGGGCACGCGGCAGGCAGGAGGCCGGGGACGGCGACTACAGTGGGGACGGGGCCCGTGTGTGGGTCACAGGCAGGACGACACTCCGACCCTCTGATACCAGCTCCCTGGGCCGCAGCCCGGGCTCGCCATTACTGCGTGGACTTGGACGGGCGATTTAACCTCCTGTGTTTTCCTCTCACGTCCATAAAATTGAGATGCCGTCTACATTTTAGAATCAGTACAGATGTGATATGACTGACACTTACATAGTGACGTCCTCTGCCTCATGTACAGCTGTGTACATTATCTTAGATAAACGCTGAAGAGGCAAAGGTCTAATCTAAGAAGTCAAAAAAACAGGTGCATGTCTTGTCTAAATAATTTCTTTTGTTCTGTGGTATGTCGTTGTGCTCTTTCCTTAGAAGCCAAGTTTCCCAGTTAGAAGAATCTGCAGAGCTACGTCTGGTGGTCCAAGGCCTGGCATCCAGCACTCCGGGAGACTGAGGCAGGAGGATCACAAGTTCAAGCCCAGCACAGGCAAGGTAGGGTGATGTGCGGAGGATGTAGCTCAGTACGAAGGCCCGGGGCGGGGCTTCTCAGTAGTAAAAACAAAAAAGGAAAGGAAAGACCGAAGGGAAAGAGAGAAGCTGTCACCCTGTGAGCCTTCAGCGAGGCGGTGGGACCAGAGGGACTGGTGCTGGGCACAGCCGCTCCGGCGAGCATCACCTCGGGTCGCTACTCCCCACACTGGGGTTCGGGGAGAAGCTCTTTTCTTGGAGCCCCGCGTGACCCACACACCGGAAGTCTGAACTGCCGATGGCATGGAGAAGCACCGGAGCTGTTACGAGCGGGGCCCCTCCCCCAGCTCCTGTCCACACTGGTTGCCATCTGTATCCTCCACCCCGGCAGCTGTGACCACCTCCACTCCCACCACCAACCTATTAACCTTAAGAGACCTTCCCCATGCTCGCCTCTGGAATCGCGTGACGGGCGCAATCCTAGTCCTATTACTGGAGTCCAGTTTCTATAATCTGGGTGTTTTAAAGACAGGTGTTCCCTTCCAGAAAGGTGTCTCTTCCATTTATCCAGGGATGCGTGTCTCTGCGTTTGATATTATCTTATTTTAAGGCATATTAATTTTTATCACTGTATCAGCCAGAAATAAAATGTGGAATTGGTAGCATAACTCCAGGCTGTGATAGAACTCCCAAAGGGGCCCATGTCCTTTTGAAAATTAAATACAATAATGGAAGATAAACTGTGTAAAATGCCAGCTCTCCCCCATCTGCTCCATTTGTGTACTGAGCCGGGAGGTCCCCCGCCAATCATAACCCAGTGGAGACCGGGCAGCGGCTCCTGACTTCGCCCGTGCATTCATTAGAGGCCCTGGCCCCTCAACTCATCTGGAGCCTGATGCTACTCTGTGGCACACATGCCCAACCTCCCCTACACAAGCCTCCGCGCCAGCTAAAATGCGGGGAAACAACTGGTGGCTCAAAAATTCGCAGCAGATGAAACCACGAAGTCATCAGTGGCAGCGAAACGTGGGGTATGTTCCACTAGATGCGACATTTCCCAGCGAAGCCGGAAGGCGCACGCCTGTCTCATACTGTGTGTTTCTACAAAATGACCTTATCTGATGTGCATGCTAAGATCTGCCTGCAGATATTTCTCTAATGAGCTTTCATTTGGATACAGCAACGTAACCATAAGGAACCTTGAACTTTCCTTCCCGAAATACTAGAGATTAAATTCGCTCCACACCCAGTTTCAGAGACATTTCTGTCCGGGTTTTAAACTTACTAGCAGTGAACTCCAAAGTAAAATCTCCTCTGGGAAAAACCCCACAGAGATGACATCATGAACACCGCGATGACAACAGCAGGAGGAATGTGGGACTCCTGGGTGACCACGGCGCTGTGGCGCCCACAGCAGAGAGAGGCGTCGGGAGGAGGAAAGGGGGCTAGGCGCTGACCTCACACTCAACATACAGAAGTTAACGTCTCAAGTCATGTACACAAGATGAGTTGTCTTTTCATAACACAACAGGCCCAGGTGCGTTTCCTTTAGTCGCCCTGACAGCTGCCTGGCCGGAAGACACGGATGACGTTAGTGACGTCAGCTGCCAAAGCCATGGTCCCGCCCGGGCCATCTCACAGCTCCGGACATGCCAGCTGCTCCTCTCACCCACACAGTCACACGTCCCAGGAGCCGCCCGTTCAGCTCACCCACGGGTCATCATCAAGGTCCACGGACTTGCTGCCCACGGGAGGGGGTGGCACGTCTCCGGGTGTGCCACCGTCCAGGCCAGGCGCCTCCGCCTGCCCAGGACACGTACACTTCAGCTCTCATGTCCAACGCCTCTCAGCCGCACAGACCGACCCCTGGCCTCTTCACAGCGTCGCTCTTACAGTCACAACTGCGTCCCACGCAGACTCGCGGCACGCTGCTGCGGTCTTCTACCCTGAGATCACGCAGCTCCATGTTTTCCAAATCACAAATCATGCCATTTGTCCTCTCATGTGCTCGTGCATGTGTACACACACACACAATGTGAAAGACTCCCCCCTTCTGGGAAACAGAGGCGAGGCCAAGGGTCACGCTCATGTGTCCTGGGTGCAAAGCATCCCACCGCTCACGTGACCTGTCCCGCATCACCTCATCCTGATGACACTGCTGTAACGGCTGTCAGGTAAGGGTGGCCGTATTTCTGTGCTTTGCCGAGATCACAGGGCCACGGGAAACAGCTGGAGTTAGGCCTGGCCTGGTCAGATCCGCCACCCCTCCGCGGGACCCCAACTTTAGGGGGCAGAGAGGTGGAATCCTTCTCACTCTGCCCCCCTCTTCCCTCTTCAGAAGCATCAGTCTATATGACTTTCTAAGGACGCTGCAGTGGTCGTTTGTGTGGACGAAATGCCACTCACGCAGTGACACAGGCTCTTAATCCCAGCGACTCAGCGACCTGCTTAGTGACGTAGCCAGGCCCTGTATCAAAACAAAAGCTGGAAATTGGTCAGGGATATAGGTCAGTGCAAAGGCCTTGTGTTCAATCCTCAGCGCCAACAGAACAGAAAGAAAAGAGAAGAAAGAAAGAGAGAGAAAACCGTCCGTTTTAAGGAGGAGAGGTTTATTTTGGCTGTTTCAGAAGACTCCATCCGCAGTCAGCTGACTCCCAGGCCCAGGGCACGGCAGGCGGGCCTGAGGGCTAACCCAGGGCACTAGCCGGCAGAGAGAAGCCCGGAGCGGTCGCATTCTCCGGGGCCCAGCCCGTCGGCCAGGGCCACTTCCTAAAGCGCAGCCAAGCTCGTGGCCGGCTGAGTCCACCAGGGAGCACCGTGCCGCCAAGATCCAGTCCCTTGCAGAAGCCCCCACTCTGCGCACGAGAGTTGCTGCCGGGCAGTTTAGCTCCAAACCATTGACCTTTGTGATAGCTGTATGGACGGATGGACGGACGGACGGACGGACGGACATGCTTTGTGAGGCCGGCGTCGCGCAGGCGAGCCCCAGCCCCGCCCGTTCTTCGTGGGGTCACGACTCGGCTGCTCTGATGACATGCCCATCCATCCAGTCTCACAACTCTCCATCCTCGACAGACAGTCCGGGACAGCTGAGCCACCGCTGGCACTCCTCAGGGGCGCGCGCCCCACAGAGCTCTGATAGGAACCCCGATCTCAGGAAGTTCCTTTCCTTGTACCCCACTGGGTTTCATAAACAGATGTTGTTGCAGAGGCCAAGAAATCTGCTTTCCATCAGCCAGTAGCAAAGGCTGGGCCCCCGCACTGCCACCACCGGGCCCGCGCGGCCTCCTGCCGCCCCAGGCCCCACCTGCAGGGAGAATTGCAAGATGCCCACATCCCGACCTTGAGCTGTCCGCCTAGCTGGGATTTTTTCCACCTTCCTTGGAAGGCACTGAGCTATTTCTGAGCTCTGGTTTCTCTTCCGACTGCTTACCAGGCAAGAACTATCCAGCCAGGCCCTGCAAGCAGAAAGAACTGCAGCTCTGCAGAGGGCGGAAAGGCACAGGAGGCCTCCGAGGGCCCCGGATGGCACGCCGGTCCTCGCCAGTTCTCAGCCTCACGGTGCCACCGTCCCCGCTGTGGTCCTCACACTGCCCGAAGCCCTGAGGTGACAGAGCCCTACCTCACAGGCCCTGGAGGACCCCCGGCTCAAGCTCCCTCCAGATCAGAGTGGCATCTGACCTCAGGGCCCGGGCCAGCAAGGGTGATGGGCCTTGCTGCCCACGAAGGTCCCGCAACAGGCAAAGGTTTGCAGATGGAGCTCCTGGGCGTCCGGGGCGACGGGAGAGCTCAGGAGGATGCGAGCAGGCCCTTTCTTACTGGCGAGGTCATGGGTTGGCTTTGGGGGACACTCTAATACGTAGGAAGCGTTTCCAAGCTTTTAAAATGAAGAGGACAGGATGTGCGCCTCAGGAAAAGGGATTTCGCGTTTGGTTTAGATCTAGAATGTCCCCAGGAGCCTCGGCTGCGCGGAAGACGCTCAGCTCGTGGGGATGAACTGGACGAAGGATCAGCCCATCGGCGATTCCGTGTGCTGCTCGGAGGTGCGCACGTCTCCCTCGCTAGCTCCTCCTGGGTCTCTTGCCCCGTTTCCGGTGGCCACGCCACCTACAGCTTTCTTCCGGCCAGACCCTCCGCCACGTCCCCCCCACCACTGCCAGTCAGCCAGTAAGGGCCCGAGACCTTAAAGTGCGAGCTAACATAAACCTCTAAGTTGTGGGCGGCAGGTACTGTGCTCCGGTGACAAAAAGTGACTAAAATAAAACCCTAGCTATGACCTTCATAACCGCTGCCCATTACAGTCTGGATCTGGAAGGCCCCAGGGCTGCTGTGGATTACCTGGATGCTGTCAGGAGGTGGGGCCGGCTGCGTGTGGGGGGCCCCTGAGAGAGTGGCCTAGGACATGCGCCTGCCCCAGCCTCCCCTGAGCTCCTCAGCTTCCTCTTGGGTGCTGTGAGCAGCTGCTCCCAGCCAGACCCCTCCACCATGCCGCTATCACCAGCGGCCCGTGGACAGACTCGGACTCTGTCACCTGTGAGCTGAAATAAACCTTTCCTCCCGTACGCTGTCGGTGGCGGGTTATTATGTTCCAGCAAAAAGACAACTGAGACACCCACTTCAGGGAACTAATGCTTTTACAAAACACGGTAAGTGGTCACAGCCCAGCTGTCAGCGAAATGGCAGCTGAGATGAGACCTAGGAACGTATGCTTCCTGTTGAGACCGGGCCCTTCTCCTTACATTCTTCCCTTAACCCGCACAATGACCCTGGCGTGTGGGCACCACTGGCCTCTGCTCTGCATACTGCAACAAGCACCAGCTCGGTGTGTTTACCATTGTCCACCGTGACTGGCTCACGAGGTGCCTCTGATCCAGATTCCTGCTCCTCCTACAAACGGAGGTCCAGGGCCGTAGAAAGTCTAAGCAACCCCAAGATGGCCCCAGCTGTGGCAGGGCGCTGGGCCGGAGCTCGGCCTTGGGTGCCAGGAGCCCGGCAGGGCACCATGTAGGGGTTCACGCTGCCCTGCTCCTTCTAGAGTGCTCGCCGTGGGCCTGTCCCTGCCGCTGTCTGCAGGAATGCTCAGGACGGGGAGAGCTCCTGGTCACTGAGCCCAGGACACAGGGCTGCTCACTTGATACATGTGACTTGTTTGTCCATCTCGGTCCTCCCAACCCTTCTGCTCAAAGCACCGCGGGCCCCTCACAGCCGGAGGGGCTGTGTGCACGACCCTCTGCAGTCTGCTGCTTTGGCTAGCAGATCCCCTCCACAGCTGATGTGTGACTTCATGAACCCCACCTAATGCCACGTCGAAAGGACCCTACCCACCCCCTGTGGATCTCAAGCCCAGGAACCTGGGGACCTGTCAGAGGCCACCGACACTGAAACCAAGGAAGTCACTCCTCCAAGGGTAAAAGCCTTAGTTAGGCCAGGCTGAGGGACCCTGTCTCCCAGTAGGGACGTGTTTACGACCAGGGTTCGTCCTGACATCATGGCTGACAGGAAGGAAAGACTGTGCGGACAGAGCCCCAGGCCCTTTCCTCCTCTCCTCGTGAGCTGTCCGTCCCTCTTGGGACCACCCCTTGTGACCACACCCCACTGGCTCACACACACTTTGCTGCCACCACCCTCATCATGAAGACTGACCCTGCGTCCTCGTGTCTGCTATGGCGCCAAGTCACACGCATTGATCAGCCTCCCGTCATCGCCACAAAACACCCGCGGTGACCGACTTACGGAGAGGCAGGCTTGCTTCAGGTCAGGGTTTCAGCGGTTCCGGCCCACGCATACCTGGCCCACAGCTCCGGGCTGGGAAGGGACAGGACACCACGTGGTGCCTGGCTGGATCCGAGCAGAGCGGCTCCCGCGGGGCCATATGTGCCCCAAAGGGCCCTGTGCCAGGGCTCCCTTCCTCCAGGCCCCACCATGCCCGGTTCCAGTCGCCCCACCAGGGGCTGCAGCCACACCTTCATCACAGGGACTTTTTGAAGGACATCTAAGATCCAAACCATGACAACGCAACTGCTTAGTAACCTCTGCAGCCTGGGAGGCAGCTAGCGTACCGGCTTACCGAAGGTGAGGAACCTGAGGCAGAAAGGCTCCCACCGCACCCACGCTAACAGAGGAGACGGAAGGGCGCTTCCGTGGCAGGCCGTCTGCACCGAGGGAGCAGCCACCGGCAGCCACCGACGTCCTACGTGTTGGCCTGAAGGGGCTGGCCGTGGGTCCTCAAGGAGCAGATCGTGGAACACACGGTGTGACGCGCTGACAGCAGGCAGGACCCAGCGGGCTGTTGCCGTGCCGCCCTGGCCTGTGGCTTCTTTGTGCTTTCCTTGTGCGCGACCCTCTTGCCCGGCAAGCCATGCGAAGCATGCACGCTTCCTGCAAGCCGCCGCGCACTCGTGAAGCCACAGGGAGAAGCACCGTTTCGCAACTCTGGTGGCAACAGCACAAGTGACACACACACATCTGCGGGCTTCTGTGATCCTGCAACCCACACTCATCCAACCCTGCCTCAGGCCTCGGGGTGTAAACTGTGCACACTGGGAGAGGCGCAGGACCCGGCCTTACTCTTAAACGCATTCGATTCTACGGGAGAGACCAGGCCCTGAGCGCACGAGGGCCTCATTCCTGCCTGTTATTAACACACGATTGCAGAGCATGACAGTCACATCCATGCAGGAGCCTCGGCACATCTCACGTCGGAACCTCTTCTGCCTCCTTCCTCTCCTCTGTGCCTAGGTCCCTCTCCCACCTCTACAAGGCCCACCTCCTTGCCAGGGTTTGGTCCTGGAGTGTTCCCGCAAAGCCTCGTGTACCTAGAAGGTGACTGGCCCATGGAGGCCAACAGGATCCGTGAACAAATCCACTGATGCTGAGAGGCGGGGCCTAGCCAGAGGGGCCCGACCCAGAGGCCCGGTCACCTCCCTCCCTCCCTCCCTCCCTCCATCCCTCCCTTCCTCTCTCTCCCTGTTTTCTGGCCATCGTGGGTGAACAGCCACAGCCTTTCCTCCGGCTGGGCCTCCACCAAGCCCTTCCGCCATGCCAGCCACCCACGAAGGGGCTGACACCTCCTAAACCGCGAGCTAAGACGCACCTTCCCCCCCGGGCCGCGGCTCCTGGGTAGCGTGCCCAGCAACGGGACAGTGGCTCAGGTGCTCCTGCCTCCCACCATTTCTCCTCTCTCTCTCTGGCCTTTTACGTTGTCTCTGCTCTATGCACCGCACGTAAGAGAGCCCGTGAGATGCCTGACCTCCGCGTCTGATTTATGTCACTCGGCCTTATGGCCTCAGGTACGGCCCGGCAGCCAGACTTTCGGCTGAAGCGCTCCCAGCAGCCTTGGCCGCTGCCCGCTGGGCGCACCCTGGCAGGACACTGTGCGCAGGCCAGGCTGGGGAGGGCCGCAGCTCTCACCAGCACAGTGACACAGCCTGGCACCGTGCTGGAAACACACTGGGAACTTCAGCACGGGCAACAGCTCCTCAGCCCAAGCAGACGCCCTCTGCGAGCAGTGCAGCTGCGTGGGTCTCTGTCTGGGACCAGGCCCTGCCTCCCTGGCAGCTAACTCTCCTTCCCCAGCCGGGGCTGCCCCACAGTGCCCCAGGCCACACCTGCTCCCTCCGCACCCCGCAGAGCCATGGCCCTACCTGCCCAACGAGCTCCCCCCTGTGCTGGTCTCTGCACTCCACAAGGGCTGAGCAGGCAGCCCTGCGGGTCTGGCTTTCAGAGCAGAGAGGAACCTACGCCCGACAACCCTTCCCGTGCACAGGCCACGGGCCCACCCTGGCCTCTCAGCTCAGAGAAGGGATGGAGAAGGGGGCACAGAGTGCAGCAAGCAGCCCGAGTCATGCCACCGACGGAACCACAATTTCCTGTAGCCATTTTCACCAGAGGACAAGTAACTCTGCATGCAGTTCCATGATTACTGGCCAGGAGGCCATGGGGACAAGAGAACAGTCCACCTCGGCCACAGCTGCCTGATTCTCCCTGGGGGTGTCTGACCAAGACAGCTGGAGGGGTATGGCCACAGGGGGCATCTCCCTGGCAAGGGGCCAGCAGGAAACAGGCAGCACTGCCCTGGGTCCTCTCAGAGAGGACCCTCCCGTCCTGCAAGGCAGTGGCGCCAGTGGACAGAGGAACGAAGCCACCCACGGAGACTGCGGGAGCTCACAGGAGCCTGCAGTGGGAATTTTAGAAATTCAGACATCATCAAGAGGAAGGTGGGGAGTCAGACTCGCAGTCACAACTGGAAATGGGGTAGTATCTCCATTCTGCGAGAGAGCAGACGGCTTGCCAAGCCGGGAGCCGCCTTGCCAAAGGGCACTACGTTGTTTTCTCTGTTACCTCCCAGAGTTCCAATCTGTTATGTTTCTGGTTTGAGAGCCTTCACCCAGATCACTTAAAAATGTCCCACTCTGTGCAGCGTCCACACTTCTGGCTTTTACCCTGCCAGGGCTTTATTCCCCTCTGCCTTGTAACTGGCTCCCTGGTTTCTTCACAGGTGGTTCATTCACTGCAATGTAGCAGGGGGACACTTTGATCACGGGATGATTTGGCTACAGAAACGGTCCTCACCGGAAATCTTCTGCACGGGCTCTGGCACCCTTCACCACACCCTCTGTGCCTTGGTTGGGCGGTCAGCACTCCCTGGGGTTGGACAGCCTGGCGAGCGTGCTCATGTCCTGCCTCCCCGTGGTCCCTGAGTTCTCCGTGGACAAGACTCTGGTTTGCTTCATCACAGGTGCCCGAAACGTAGGAGGAAGTTGGTCACAGATGGGCGCTTTGGTTGGCTCTCTGGCTGTTGATGGACGGATGGTAGGAAGGAAGGGGGGAGGGAGGGAAGGAGGGGGGTGGGTTACATACTTAGGTCTCATCAAGCTCTGTCGAGAAACCTGCTCTCCCTTTCCAAGACTGCCCCACTTCTCATTTCTTAAGAGAAACAGATTCCTAGAAGGAAACAAGAGGAACCCACCGCCTTCAATGCTCAAATACTATAAATACGACCTGCAAAGCTGCTCGTTCAGCACGTCAGCAACTAGCAGCATCTTCCATCTACATGGGGAACGCTGCTTTGAAGAGGAAAAAGTTACACGTGACCCAGTACAGCCAACGTCCTCTCGTTCCAGTGGAAAATGCTGACCTCGTACCTCCCAAGTCCACAGCATTGTTCTACCTGCTGTACTTTGATTTTTCAACGAAGATACAAGTAGCTTCAGAAAGCGATTATCTTCTCTGGCAAGGACGACGCAGCACAGACACAGACCCAGCACCTGTGCCATCTCGTTCCTTCCTGGTGCCGGCACACGACTTGGCAGCATCCGCCCAGAGACCCAGGCCAGGGCGCGTCCTCTGCCCAGCCGTGGCCTTCGGGCCCTGGTGTGTGCTCTTGGGCCCCAAGGACGGCGCTTTGCACAGAGACTGCCACAGCAGCCAGCATCTCTGAATGTGAGTGAGGGCCCACAGCGCCCCAGGGCAGAGGCCCGCCTTCCTGGCCATCCTCGGCCACCCCCTCAGGACAGCGCCCGCGTGTGCAGACCAGTGCCCAAGATGCAGCCCTGTGCACAGCGCTGTCGCTGAGACAGAATTACACTGAGCTCCAGGGCTGCGGCTGGATAATTAGTATTGATTCCCTCTCGGGCTGTCAATCTGAGGACAGCTCTGAGGTAGCCAGTGATGGACGGGGGGATTGGACAGCCACCGTCCGACGAGGAAACTTCGTCTCGAAAATGAACTCAGATGAGATGGTGCCTGTGGATAGAGTAATTGACGATTGCTTCAGAGGACAGGAGGGAGGAGGAGGGTTAAAAACAGTCCTGTGGGCTTCTGTCCTGGCATCCTACGAGGCCAGGGAGGGGCTGTCTACAGCCTCGCTAAAGCTGCTGTGGGGTTTGGCCCTGTACCCCTACTATGTCTAATATAATACCACAAACTGACTGTTTTCAAATAAAGACAAAATTCTCTACTAGTGAGAGGTGTTTTTGATTATCTCAAGATTTACACATTTTTAACAACGTAGGCACATAAATTGTATTTTTCAATGTGTTCAAATGTGTATTTGTGTGGCCACATTAACTTCTCAAAGCACCTTGCACACTTCCCTGACCCCCTGACAAACACGTTAAGCTCCTGATATTGGCAAGCTCGGGTCCTTCTCCCACCCCAGTAGGTAAACCATCAACCATCGGTGGGGGGCAGCTTGACAGGGGGAGGCTGGAGCCCCAGGAGCTGAGTGACCACCTCAACGCGCACACTCAGGTCCACACTTCCTGTCTAAGCCAAGCACTCCAGGGGGCACTTTACATACACTATTGCTGCTTAAAATCTGCCACAGAAAGATGGTTCTAGACCCTTTCTATGGATTGAAAAACAAAGGAAGGCACTGGGAGGCTGAGGCAGAAGGATTCGAAGCTGGAGCCCAGCCTGGGCCACTGGAGACCCCGTCTCAACACAGACACTGAGGCAAGGATGAGGCAGGGACGGGAGATCCATCCTCAGTGCCAAGAAAACGAAGCTACAGTCATTTCAGGGCTGGGGGAGTCTGGAGGGGGGCAGGAGGGGAGCCCGCTGGGGTGGGGCAAAGGCCTGCACGGCACGGCATGGCGGGCCTGGGCCGTCATCGGCTCCTGGAGACCCACACAGTGCTGCCAGGGCCTGCCCTCGGAAGGGCCGCCGGGCCTGCAGGGGCGACAAGCCTCGCCGCGCTGGGCAGCACCTCGCAACCAGAGTCCCGGAAGCACCTCACGCCAGGGCAGGGCAGCTGGGCCGGCGGGCCTGCAGTCAGGATGACCAGGCAAGAACTAGGACCCGGCCTGCACAGCTGCACCCCGCACGCTTCCCGCCACCTGCCCTCCTCTGGACCACAGCTGGCTGGCGCTCGCTGCCACTTGGGTGGCGCGGCTGCCCGCAGTCATCTTTGGGCCCACGCTGTGTCAAACCCCCGGGGAGCTTCCAATTACCTCAATGGGTCATCTCAGGCTTTCCTTCGTCTTCTTTTTCTGTACTGGGGGTCGAGCCTTGGGCCTTCGCACTGAGCTACATCTATAGCAGGGCTTTATTTCTGATTTTGAGACTGGGTCTCACTAAGCAGCTAGGTTGTCCAGGTTGGGCTCAAACTTGCAATCCTCCTGCCTCAGCCTCCCAGAGTGCTGAGATTAGGGCCTGCCTGTACCACTGGGCCTTGATAATGACTGCTCTTGACCCATGGGCAAGGTGAGGGTACCCCAGCCCCAGCGACCTGTGCAATGCCATTCCCCTTGGGGTGACCCCGGCTGCTAGTACCAGCTGGGCCCCTGCATCATCCTGGCCCTGGGTTACACTCTGTCCCTAGGACACGAGACCTGCTCTGCACATGGGACGCGGGAACCTGTAAGTGTGGAAAGCACCCGTGTGCAGTCTTCATAGCTCCGCCCCAGGTCAGCGGAGGGTCCCAACATCACCATCAGCTTGTCAGGACAGGTGGCAGCTTCCTAAGGAGAATTTCCTAATCTGCACATCCTTCTCCCCATCCCTGAACCCACGTCCCAGGACAAGGCAGCCAGGAGAAGACGGCAGGCACAGAAGAAGCCCCGCTGGAACCACAAATCCAAACAGCAGAGACAGAATTTGAAGTAAGCCTTTACTGCCCCACAGCCCAGGCCTGGGGTGAGGTCCTGGCACGACCCGGCCCCCAGCTGTGATGCTTCAATGTAACACACCAACTCAGCCCGCCCAGAGATTGTCTGAAGTCCGTCTGAAGTTATTACCGCCGAGCGCGCCTGTCAGGCATTTCCAGGAGGGATCCAAGTGTACACCAGTCTCCCCGTGTGTACGTGGCGGGTAGGGGTGGCGATCCCATCCCCAGGGTGGAGCAGCGCTGCAGGGCTGCTGAGCTTGCTCTCGAAGCGGAGCATCTGCCTGTGCAGCGTCAGCTCGCCCGCTTCCCGGGTTCAGTCTGGTGGAGTCTGCACCACCGGCTACCCAGCTCCTGGGAGCTAGACCTACACGTTGGCCTTTCTAGGCTCCAACTTCGCAGGTCTGAGGCCTTGTCGGCCCTGTCATCCCATGGGCCAACTCATCATGTGACACTATTCTCAAATGTGTGTGCGGGTGTGCACCTGCGCGTGCTGGCGACCCTGACCAATGAACGCAGTGCCCACCGCCCCCCGGGGACTCAGGCCTGGGGCCGGAGGTTCCTCCTTCGCTGCCAGAACCAAGGTGAAAAGCGCCCACGCTGGTTAAAATCCCTTCTAGGTCTTGAGCGGAAACGTGACACCACCAAACGGCTCTTACGTGAACCGGATTGTGCAGTTACTGGCTCTGAGCAAGTTCCAGCAGAGCCCAGACATGGGCCACACTGGCCAGACCTCAGGCGCTGAAGGTAACAGAATCATCGCTTCGCCTGCTCCTGCTAGAAAGGCTGGCTTCATCACCAAGGAGATACTCTGCATTTCCCACAAAAGGCACTAAGGCTTCTAGTGACCAGGACGTACTGTGAGAAAAATGTGTCAAATTAGGGTGCCCCCGGCGAGGTGTAGGTACCTGGCAAGGTGTGGGCGGCGTGGTTTATTCTCAGTCATGTGCAGAAGTCACTAGATCCTCCCAGAATGCCTAGCATGGGCAGCAGAGACAAGGTAATTAGTGATGCTGTCATCCCGAAAGCAAGACGTTACTGTGGTTTGGCTCTGGAACGTCCCCCAAGTCTCATGTATTTAAATGTTACGGATTGTCTATGGAACCATGTGCTGTTGGTAGATTGGGGCCTAGTCTGGAGGGGTGGATTACAGGCGTGTCGTGGCCACACCTTCCACGCCTGGATCCAGGAGGGGCTGATCACTGGGAGGAGACCTGGAAGGGTGCATAAGCGGCCTTCGTTGGGAGGACTAGGACTGGTCTCAACTAGTCTCAATGTGCCTTCCTGTGTGTGATGTCGTGAGGAGCTGCCTCCACCTCTGCCTCTGCCACGTACTTCCATTGCTGCCGGCCACCTGAGTGGACTGTGACCTTCCGAAACTGTGAGCTAAAATCAACCTTCCCTCCCCTAAATTTATGGAAAAGTAACTAAGACAGACGTGAACTACTACCAAGTTAGAATTCCTGTAGAATTTCATTTACACTCTGTTGGCACAGACAATATTAATAATGAATCTAGATTTGCCCGTCCCTAGTCTTTTGAAGCCTAACCTTTAGTTTTTTTTTAACAAAGCACATTTTAAAAGCTCTGATTTTGCCATAGTCAGAGGGCAGTTTATTGCCATTTCAGGACCAAAGGGTATCAATGTGATTGTGACGGCAGCAGCTGTCATATAATTGTTAAAATTCTATATTTCAAAATAAATGCAACGTCTCCTTGGATCACAGCACACGGCGTGTCAGGGTGGGAGGGTGGACAGATCAGGAGGCTGAAACATAGATCAGCAAATCTGTAACTCTGTGCTGAGAGATTCTTGTCGGTCCCGGCCCAGCCCCATTGGACAAAGTACAACTCCCAGCCTCTGGGGAAGATCAAAGACTCAAACTCAGTTTATCAATGAAGATCAAAGACTCAGACTCAGACTCGCTCTATTGGCAAAGCTCAAATATTCAAACTCCGTCTATCAATGAGGCTACAGGAAAAATGAGGGGAAAGAAATCCGGTGTGCCACATCCTATAATCCCTATCCAACGCTCCCCACTACCACCCCCGCCCCACCACCATCCCCCCTCCACTGCTCAGTGCAATTCTGCTCATATTTTGCCACCACAAGTTCTGATCAGGGCCACGTCCACCTCCAAGAATCCTCCACTGGGCCCAGATCAAACGCAGATCAGCTGGCCCAAGTTCCACCCGGCCAGCTCCCCTTGCCCTTCCCCACACAAGCTCCTCCCTCCTTCCCCAGTCCTCCAGGCACTGTCTTGCCCCAGCCACAGCATGCGCACGCTTCTACCGGCGCTTGCTGTCCCTTGGCCTAGCTGAAGGACTCCAGCACCAGGCCCAATCCAGCTCAGCCCAGTCTCCGGCAGATCAATTCTGTCAGCAGGCAGACCAACCTGCTCAACCTCTGGGCCGGGATGACGGACCCTTGATAAAATAATCTATTCATTTCAGAGACGTCACCCTCCCGATCGATCTGCCTAACTGTGCTGGCATCCGGTCTGGCTCTCCTCCACCCGGCAACCACACACCAAGCTCTCACCAGGAGCCGAGGCCGGTTGCCTTTCCTCCCGACTCCCTCTCTCCCCTGGGCGCCTGCCCATCTCCCTGGCTCAGCAGACCTCGGGCTTTCTGACCTCAGGGACTTTTACTCAAAGATTAGTAAGAACCAAAGAGCTTTTGTTTTAGGATGCTTCCACCTATCAATATTTAACTGTATTTGATTAAATTTGTACTTTTATATTCTTAGTATTTTAAGAGAATATAAAAATAGGCATTACTTTTATAAAAATAATACAACCCCATTCATATGAACATAAATGACACGTTTATAAAATGTACTTTTCTAAAACAAAAAAAAATCAGCAAGAGGATGTTGAGGCACAAATTTCCTTCCTGTGAAAGACACTTGCGGATGTCTTTCATGTATGGGACAGCTAATTTTCCCATCTGCTTCTGCCTCTGGCCTGTCACGATGTGTCCCTTGGGTTGAAATGCCAGAAAAGAACACCGGGTCTCCCACTGCTGCATGCACAGCTGACGAAAGAGATATTTTAATAGTCTTTCCAGGTAACTGTGAATTCTGACCCCTACCCTTGCACTAAACAGGTACTAGTGCAACGTGGAACCTGGACTCTCACCGGTGCACTGGTCTTGCTTTCTGAACCTTTCAGCCGTTTTACAAGATGTAGGATCAGGCATCCAGAAATCCTGGCTTCTTGAGGTATCCAGAGCAAAATATATGTAAAAAAGACATTTGTCGGGCTGGAGGAACGGCTCAGCAATTAAAGTGCTTGCCTAGCAAGTGCTAAGTCAAGTGCTAACTACCCGAGTTCGATTCCCCAGCACCACATAAGCTGGGCGCGATGGTGCACACCTGTAATCCCAGCACTCGGGAGGCTGAGGCAGGAGGATTGCTGTGAGTCTAAGGCCAGCCTGGGCTCCATAGTGAGTTCAGGACCAGCCTTGGCTACAGAGCAAGCAAGACCTGGTCACAAAAAGAGAACAGAAAAAAAGTACAGTTGTCTCAAGAAAATTTCACTTATGCTAAGTAAAAGAAGCCAGACATTGAGGCTTTGTACTACATGATTCCAAACCTCTCAACAGTCTTTAAAAAAAAAAAAAAAGAGAAGGACAGGGACAGAAATCAGAGCTGTGGTCCCCAGAGTTTAGCACTGGGAGGAGATTACTGACTATAAAGAAATGCTTGACAACTCTGGGCCTGGTGGAGATACTCTATTTCCTATTTTTAATTGTAATACATAAAATATATTTATAGGGACAACATTTATACATGTATTTGCCCAAATTCACTGAACTGTACACCTGCAATGACCAACTTAACTATGTGTAAGTTAAAAAGCCAGACTTCAAAGTAAGTCACATCCTATAACTTCACCGTCCATCTTATCAGGAAACTTTCCAAGTACTGGGAAGCTTGTTAGCTGATAGTGTTGGACATAAACTTCCCAAAATCCAAGTCCTTGTTTGTTGCCTGCACACTGACCTTCCTGACCACACATGCCACCCACTTTCATGTCCACATTTAGAAACTTCAATTCCTCCTTCTTCAAGATCCAAAAGGCTGCTCTCGAAATGATGCCACTTCGGGGAGGGGGGAGGTGGGGACAGGATAGTCAAGAAAACCACGCTGGTCCTCACACGCACAGCAAATCATCGCAAAATCCCAAGGAAGAGTACTGCATGTGACACTTTTCTTTGACATGACAAGAATTTGATCATTCTGGAGAAAAATGACTATAAATTTCTGAAGCCTCAGTACCCACGGTTTGTCTGCTCCATTATTCTTTCAAATAACTGTGATCTTCCCTTTAATTTAAAATAAAAAAGGCAGCTAGATACTCCCAATTCAAATAGTCCACAAGCTGTGGCAGCTGTAGCACTCTGGGGTGTAGCAGACGTGCTACAGATCTCCCAATTCCCCCACACCAAGTGTTAAAAGGATAGATATGTACCCAAGGACCAAGACGTCACAGAATTCTTCGTACAGCCTGGGCAAGGGTGTTTTTAAGCACGCCTCCTATCGGGTCACCGAGCTGGCCTGTCATGCACACACTGCGCTCGCCTGGAACCAAGGCGGACGAGCACTTCTCAACCCAAATGGTGAGACGCTTTGCCTGTAAGATGCTTCGTTTGAAAAGAGGGAACAAAAATGTTTACTTTTGAAAGATCTTTTTCATTCCTTCATCCTCTGAAGTATTGGTCTCAAAATGTAGCCAGAAATGGCTCCATAAGATGACTATTTTTTTGTTACACAGGACATAATAAGTTAATTATTAGACCACCCACGCAAGGAAAGAGCTCGCACTGTGACTGTCGCTCCCCACTGCAGCTGCATCCGGACTCCTCCCTCCCTGAGTCAGGTGCACTTGCTCCGTCACCCTTAGATGTGGTGGGTGGCAAGAGTTCTTCTTTCTTTTAGACTCATAATCTGTCCTTAAATATAGGATGAAATGCATTATAGATTTTTTTATTTTACAATAAAATATTAAATTGTAAAGTAGGCTTCAGATAAAATGTAAAAGCCTTTAAATATATTTTAGATACATGTATGTCTTTAAAATATTACAAAATAAGGCACCATCATGTACTTCTTTCTGTATTTTCACATAAATGGAAGGAAAACTTCCAAATACTGACCTGACGGGCAGGGCGAAGGTGACAGCAGGTGCAATTTGCCCTTAGGGGCCGGGCAGAAGCGGTAGGAGCACACTGGTCAGTCTCTGAAAATGTCCACAGCTCACCGCACACCTTGGGCAATTCTAGCTACAGAGGACAACCTAGGGGCGCACTCCAGCAGCCATCAGAGCACGTTCTGAACAACCCTGGCACCTCAGCATCTCCGGGAATGACCCCGAGCCAGCGGGGCCTATGGGAGAGTCTTAGGACCCAGGTCTACAGACACCCCAGAGGACCCCGGCCTGGGAAGCCACGGTGCCGGTCCAGAGAAGGCGAGGGGCTCTACCATCCCTCCTCTCTTCCGGTGAGTGGGATGAGGCCTGGGCTCCCCTGAGACACTGGACAGCTGGGTGGGCAGCTGGAAAATGGTGGAATCACATGGTGGGGCTGGAGCTGGGTCCTGGGCCAGAGCCTCAGCTCCAGAGACAAGGTTTTTTCCCAGCATGAGGAACGGAGATGCCTGGGGGGAAGGGTGGAGCCAGCATTCCGACCCTCCAGGTCAAACCCCTCCTCCCAATAGCACACAGTATCCACAGGCACATGAGGCTCTAGGGTACACTCCAAAGGCCCTGGGCTTGATTCCCTACTACCACAAAAGAGGGGGTGGGGAAACAGGAAACTCCCCGGGGAAGCAGGTCCCACGCCGACTAGAAGTCCACGTGGCTGTGCCCTTCCCAGCGTGGCATTTGCCACTGCTGCAATTGATTAGGGGCTGGCAGAATTCTTTATTGATGAGACCTGTGGTTCTCAAACCTACCTGATTGAAATCCCCCTTGATGCCAACTCTTGCCCAGTATTCTCTTTTACTAGCCCCAAATGAAATTAGCGGATAATTAATTTCATTTAGAATTAATGGATCACCTGCCTACATACATTTTTTTAAAAAAATCAATATAATGCCATAACTGTAATATAAAAAAGAAATAAAAGGGAAGTAAGTTACAATAAAACAGTACATATTTCAGCACAACAGCGCTCCGGGAGCACCGGACTAGGAAGCCCAAAGGGGTGGGTGGGGCTACCACACGTGTGCCACCATCACACCGATGGGTAGGGAGGGCATGTCATTTACCACGGGCTGCCCGCTGTGATATGTTTTTCTAAAATAAAGTTTTATTTGTCAAGTACTGGGGATTGAGCCCAGGGTATCTGCTCTAAGCTACATCCCCAGAACCTTTGTATTTGAGACGGGATCTAGCTACGTCGCTCAGTTGCCTGGGTTGGGCTTTAACTTGTGACCCTCCTGCATCAGCCTCCCAGAGAGCTGGGATGACAGGCCTGTGCCACCAGGCCTGGCTAAGAGTGCTTCTTCTTAAAGCCCAGGGGCAATCTGTTCACCCAGAGAGAACTCAAGGAAAGCCAGGGCAGGCAGGTGTTTGGAAGAATAACACCTGGGCAGATGCACTGCAGTCTGCCCCCAAAGGAGCCACAGAAAGTGGAAGAGCAAAGGGCTCGGCGGGCCCGGCAAACGCTCGCCGCGTCTGCCTGCGCTCGGGGCCTGACGCACGGAAGGAGCAGTCCTCGAGCTCTGCTTGTTAACGGACACCACAAAGATCACGTTTTAAGTTCTTTCTCATTGCAATGTGATTCAAGTTAAAAGTTCAGAACACTTAACGCAAGTAGAAGCAAGGCTTCCTTTCTAACATTCTGCATCTGTTTCACCGTCCTGAACATAACATTCACGGGTAACAACAGCCTATCACACACACGTCTCCAAAAGCAAATCAGCACCGCGCTCCACATCACCACTAGCAGAAGAGGGGTCGGAAGAAAGCAACTGGTAACAGACCACCCACGCATCCGTGAGTACATATGTGCTCGGACACAGCCGTGCTGAGGGATGCGGCCCAGGCACCGCAGAGTGTGCTGTGTGGAGAACTGCTGTGGGTGTGCGAGCCACAGACGTGAAAAGAATCCCGGTGTGGTTGGTATTCGGGCGACCGCGGAGCCACGGGCTACCCCGGCGGTGAGCCTCGCCAGGCACAGTTGAGAGCAGGGGGGCATTTTCCCTTATTTACCACTGTATCTCTTGAGGGAAAAAATGAGCGTAAATTTTAAATGAAATCATCATGTGATCTAGCGTTTTCTCTTCTGAGCATATATCCAAAAGCTCTGAGAGCAGATTTAGAAAAGACACAAGGAAACATCCTTCGTGGCACCGTCCCCATCAGAGACAGGAAGAGCCGCGCAGCCTGTCTGCAGGCGCCGGGCGTTGGGTCCAGCATGCCCCCAGAAGCCTCTTACGTTGGGAAGGTGACACAATCATGGGGGTTGATCCGTTGACTTCCCATGATGCTCACTAAAAGTTAGGACTTGGGTGGAAAGGGCGGATCCCTGGGCCATGACCCAGACCGGGCAAATCCTGGCCTAGAAGGATAGAACTCCCTCACCAGCTCGGCCTTCGCTGCCCATTTCCTGTTGCCCTGTTTCTTCAGGAAGTCTCGGCCAGGTTCTTCCACCACTGTCAGCCAGGCAGGAACAGAGCGAGACCCTCTGAAACTGCGCTAGGGGGCGTGGCGGGCGTCGTGTCTGAGGGAGAAGACGGTAACACGACAAGCGAACAGACACACAGACGAGACGGAGGACGCTGTGTTAAGAGCATCAAGGCAATCGTCCAGAGACGAGCCCCACGTGATTCCACACGTACATGGTACTCGGCACAGTGGGCTTCTCAGAGGAGGGTGTTTGCCAAGGGCTGGCGGGAGGGAGATGTGGGCATCGGCAACTGCTGCTTAAAGGGGTCAGAGTTTTAGTTTTGCAAGATGAGAAGGTTCTGGAAATCCGCTGCACGACACTGAATACACTTAATGTCACTAAATTGTATTCTGCTATGATGTTAACACATGCACTTTATGGCACTAGAAATCACCATGTTAAAGCCAGGTCAAAGCCACAGACAGGATTAGCATACAAGAGACGGGTTCTAGCTTACCATGAAGAGCCTTTCTCAACCACAGGCATGTTCTCCCCCAAGGGGACTGAAGGTCGTGCGCGATAAAGCACAACTCCACAGGAAGGTCTCCCTGCTGTCACGTGCCACCCTGCGCCAGCTCCAGGCTTCAACGCTAAGTTCTGGGAGGGCTGGGACCGTGTTTCCCTGTGTTCTAGTCATGCCTGTGTTCCCGCCAGCCAGCCAGGACTTAGTGCACAGTGTGAAGTGTATTTAATAACTAGCCATCGGATAAATGAACGAGTGTGCCCTAAGGGACTCTGACTCTCTCTCTCTCTCTCTCTCTCTCTCTCTCTCTCTCAAATAAGCCAGGCCTGGTGGCACAGGCTTGTAAAGCAAGAGGATCCCAAGTTCGACACCAGCCTGGGCAACTTAGCAAGACTCTGTCTCAACATCAAAAGTAAAGACAGGCTGGGGTGTAGCTTAGTTTGAAGACACTGGGATCGATCCCCAGTACCACCAGTAACTTTTTAATTCGATAAAATTCAAAAGAATGAATTTACTTAGCCAACATGTTTTGCTAAATCCGTGAGTAACTAGATAAAACACACAGTCAGTGCTGCCCCCTCCCCCCACCCGTGGAACTTACAGCCCACGGGGAAAGCCAAAGTTGCCAAATGCGCAGCCAGGGAGAGCTGGGCCCTCACTCTGGCCCCAGGTTAGCAGGAACGGACACAAGGAGCAACAGCGCTGGCAGTAATTACGGCAGCCACTGCGAACGGCCTCTGGTACCAGGCACGACTGAAGGAATATGGCGGGGCACCTAGCACACACCCTTCTACTCCCTGGGCGAAAAGGAATTCCCGACATCCACAACTTAGAAGAAGGAGGATTCAGTCCACGGTCAGCTGGCCGCAAGGCAGCGGGACGGGCCTAGTGGCTGACCCACCGGGGCCAGAGCGGAGAGGGGGAGCAGGAGCAGGCCAGGAACCCGCCGTCAAGCCGCAGCCCCGCGGGCCCCCACCTCCTAAGAACCCGCTCAGCCAGGGCTGAATGCGCCGGTGCGTACCACGTCCCCATGACCCAGTCACCTTACGAAGCCCCACTTCCAGGTACATCAGGCTTCATGGGGGGACATGCTAAATCTAAACCAAAACGAACCCACAGCAACATCTAGTTGTGACCCAGCCCTCCAGGTTCCACCCTCCCTGAGCTCCTCGCAGACCCAGCAGCATGTCCAGGCCTCCCCGTTCACCACCCTCCTCGCTCTTCCCTGGCAAGATGACCCTGTGTCTCTCGGACGGGGGAGAGGACCTCGGAGGTCAGCAACCCCGACTGGCTTCCCTCCTGGCAGCAACTGCTCCTGAAATCGACATGCGTATGTTACATAAACGACTTTTCCTGGGGAGACAGGAGCACCCGAGTCCACTCACTCCAGAAGACCATCGGGGGACGAAAGGTAAGGATCACGCCAAGTTCATTTGGGAGAGCCAGTGGGGCCGAGCTTCCGGCGCCCGGGAGGGCGCACTGCTCCGCCAGTCTGGAACTCAAGCCTGCTGCCAGGCATCGGGAAATCTTCAGTGTGTCAAAGCCAAGTAAAGATCAAGGTGCCAACACTGGACGAGGGAGGGAATTCACAGGAGAGCCCCGTGGTCTCAGGCTCTGCCAAGAGGAGGGAGATAAAAAGTAATAGCCTAATTTTCGTTAAGTGATTGCTCTCATAAAGTAGGAGAGAACTTGTCCTCACCGCGACATTAACCCTGCGTTGCTCAGACAATTAAAGAAAGTCGTAAATTAATCCACAATCACAAGCTGAAGAGAAAATTCATCCTGGTGCAGAGGGCAGGAGGGGAAGAAGCTGTCCTGGGCCGCTTATCCTCACCTCTCTGTCCCTCTGCTGCCCCTCAGCCACCTCGTCCTTGCCTGCTCACCTACACCCTCGTGGCTCCCGCCAAGCACCAGGAATTCAAGATGCCGTCAGCTCCTCTGAAAGAAAACTGAGAGTTGCTTTCACTCGAAGACTATAGAGAATCTTCAGGGACACACTGACAATGAAAATGAGAAGGTGGCTGAGGAAACAGGGGTGTTGTCTTTGATCCCGTCAGTGACAACATCTGAGCAAGAGATCGGAGAGCGAAAAGGCCAAGTGGTGGCCACGGGGAGGCGTGGTGGGGAGGCACGGCGGCCGAGGGGCTCGAGCACCACAAGCACACTTCCGCGAGTCCCCGTCAGGCCCCTCCTTACGGATGTTGAGTATCAGCTGCAACCTCGCTTCTCTTACCAAGCCAAGATTTAGCTCCAGCTCTGCTTGTCTCCAATGACTAATATTTGGGCTTTGGGACAAGCAGGACCAAGCAGAGGATGGCCGCGCTAGAGGCGCAGGAAGCTCTCAGCCAGAGGTCGTGCCTGCGCACTGTAGTGCGGGCCAGGCACAGGGCTGCAGGGGAGGGGGCTCGGCTTCTTTCGGCAGGCAATGCTTTCCGCACCAGGGCTTGAAGAGGTGCCAACGAGGTGAATGGGGTAAGAGGCCATGGCGCTGGCATGAAAAGGGCCTCAAAAGAATGACAGTGGCTGTCCTGGCCGCCAGGCTGCCCGCCAGAGAGCGCGCAGGCAGTGCCTGGAGGGCGGGACAGCCGGGCAGGCAGGAGACCTGGTTTGGTGTTTGAGATTGGTCTAAGGGAAAAATACGAATTTATGTGTGCAAAGGTAAGGCATCTGGGAGACAGAAGACAGGAGAGCCGCTCCTGGTGGACGACAGGGACCGGGACAACAGCAGAGGACGGGGAAGACGAGGTGAGGTCCAGGGGCTGGAGGACCTATGGTGGCAGCTCCGAAGGCCAGCCACCCAGCAGGAAGGCAGGGCTGGCATCTCACGCACTGCGGGAAGCCTCGGGCCTTTCCACTCCAGGCCACAGCAGGCAGGACCCTTGGGAGTAAACAGTGGAGACAATCGGAGCCAGAGACAGGGTCCCGCGGGAAGTCGCGTCAGACACCTCAGGCCGGGTCTGAACTCCCGCTCACCACCTGGCCCCCTTCCCAAAGACCCTACCCAATACAAAGCATTGGCAAATGTCCCGCAGCCAGGCTCTCGAAACGACCTTCCAGAAGCACACGGAACTCATGTCGGATTTGCCACCTCTGGGGCTTCTGAGCCAGCCACACACGGACGAACGTGAGAGGCCCTTCCAAAGAGGGCGAGGCGTCTCTCAAGGGCTCCCAGATTCCCTGGAAGCTGCAGGAGACGCGAAGCAACCCCGCGGCCTTCGGAGACAACTCGCCTGCAGGGAACCGGTGTTGAACTCCCCGCTCGGGGCCCGGCCCTGGGTTTCCTGTCGATGACCTACTAATGCTGGGTTTGGCCTGGAGTGCATATGGCTCCTAAAAAGCAGCTATCGCTTGTTTTAAGCCTGAGGTCATTCGTATGTCCCATTCCTTGGTGGCAAATGGAGGTGCTGGCAGGGAAGGGCGAAGCCTGCCCTCACGTGGGCTCCTGCGGCCCAGGGAAGAGGCACACCTGTGCCAGTCCAGCAGAGATGGAGCCACAGCGCTGGTGCAGCTCCTGGCTTGCAGGCCTGGGGCCACTTCTGCCAGCAGCATCGGGCACTGGGTGTCAAAGCTCACCTGAGGGGTGCCGGGACGGAAACGTGAAACAGACACGAGGTCTAGGACAGCACGCTCGCAGTTACTCGTGACGGCGAGAACCAGCCATTAGCCTGTGCGCTTGTCATCAGATTCTGGTTGGAACCCTGCCCTGCACCTGCGCCCTGGCACGCCACACAGCCGCCCGGAAGATGCCAGCGACTCCCACGATGTGGGGCAGCGTGCTGCATGACAAATGAAAGCTCGGTACGCAAAAGCGTGCAAGCGCACAGGCCCACAGGTACAGTACGCGCGCAACACTCTGCGTGTGAAGAGAACACCCACGTGTCTGGTTGTTGTTCCTGCACACAGAAATGCAGGAAGAAGACATCATGAACCACAGAGATGGCACGAAAACAGACGCGCGATCAAGGGGCAAAGGTGACGAGGACTCCGAGCCCCCTGCTGCGGGTCTGACTTTGTGGGATTCCAGGAAAATCAGGCTCGGTGCCTCGAGCAGCCAAGAAAGACAGAAGTCTGCAGACGTCTTCGCATTAAAGGGGCCTAAAGTGATACGGCAGCAAGGTCCAATGCAGGCCTTGTATCTTCCTCTTGTGGCCCTCGGGGTCGAGCCCAGGGCCTACACACACTGAGCTGTACCTCCAGCCCACTTCTATATTTAGTGTTGAGACAGGGTCTCACTAAGTTGCCCAGACTGGACTTGCCACCCTCGTGCCTCAGCCTCCTACAGTGCGGGGATGACAGGCCTGTCCCGCCAGGCCTGCAACGTATGGCCTTCTAAATCTTCTTATATCATGTGTATCTCCAGAGGTTATTCTTATACATCTTCATAAATCATATGTAGTTAATTTATCTGCCCACAAATCTACCAAGCACATATGTAAGGACAGATCTATCATCCACCCACATATACTGTGAGATACATATATGGTGTTTACATAACAATACTGGCAACTGGGAAACAGCACCGGTGCAGTGCTTGACAGTCAAGTCAATTTGCAGTTTTCCCTTAGAGTGAGACTGGGCCCGAACGAGCCGCTCGCACTCTGAGACGCTTCCTGTGACAGGTCTGTGCGTCCGGCTTGCCCACTGGGTCCCCTTGGACTAATGGTCTCAATCCCACTGAGTTGTGGGAGTTCTTCATATGATAAAAACACGAGCTCTTTGTGATATAATCCAAATATATTTCCCAAGTTTTAATTTCTTATGGCCTCTGGGCTTCCGGACACGTGTGTTTGACTGACTTACTGTAATCATAGGTAGCAGTATTTTCTTGGTTTTTTGTGGTATTAGAGATTGTACCTAGGAAGGATGACCAAACCTCTAAGCTTTTTCTTTCTTTCTTTCCTTTTTTCTTTTTTCTTTTTTTGAAGGTAAGAGTCTCACCGGGTTGCCCAGGCTGGCCTTCTGCCTCAGCCTCTCAAGCAGTAGGGAAATTTGCCTTTTTTTTTTTTTTTTTTTTTTTTTTTTTTTTTTTTTTTTTTTTTTTTTTTTTTTTTTTTTTTTTTTTTTTTTTTTTGGTCTTTTCCTTTTTTCCTTTTTTTGAGGTAGGTTCTCGCTCTGGGGTCCAGGCTGGTCCTGAACTCACTGGTACAGCCCAGGCCGGCCTTGGACTCTGCACAATCCTCCTGTCTCAGCCTCCCGAGTGCTGGGATCACAGGTGTGCACCACCACGCCCAGCTTTATGTGGTGCTGGGGGACCAAACTCAGGGCCTTGCGCTTGCAAGGAAAGTGCTGTAACTGCTATGCGGTTCCTCCAGCCCAAATTTGCCTTTTTGTGTGTTGGATTACTCTCACAAAGGGCAACATGGTGTCCACATTTTTCTCTAGTACACTTACAGCTCTATACAGAACATACACACATACGTGTGTATTGAAGCCATCTGAAATTGACAGAAGTTTAAAGGGAGCTGAGGGGAAAACTGAACCCTCCTCCAGATGGTCCTCCGGTTGTTTAAACACTGTGTACTGAATAATGTACTTTTCTCCAGTGCTAAATTCCTGCATCCGCCGCGGTCAGCATCCTCTGTCCTGCCTCCTTTGTCTCTGAAGCGTCTTGCCAGGGCAACTGCTGCTCAGACAGAGCTGCCGGGCAGCAGGAGCAGTTGCTTGGGCAAGAACAGGGCAGCCGCAGGACGCGGTGGTGAGGACGCGAAGAAAATTTAGGACCGTGGCAAATGCATTTGTGTTGGATAAAAGCTTCATAAATTAATAAACTTCACTGTATTTATTATAGCTCTTGCCAAAGGAAATAAATGCAGTAAATGCCTTGTTAAGAAATACCACAGTATTGGTTAAATTATTAGCGATCAGTGACCCTAATTAACAAGGTAGTAAGTGGACAAGCTGCTGACAGGGCAGTTTTTCAGAGCCCGTGTGTGCCAGGTGTGCCTCCCTTCCAGAGTAAGAGAACGTGCTACACTTAGAAGGGCTTTAAAAAAATAGGACTCTGGCAGTTGGGGAGCTCTCAGAAGTGTCGTTCTGCTCTCCGAGCCTCCTTCTGGCCTGGCCACAGCGGGTGTCCCGGTGGTGAGATACAACAGGTGACCTGTCCTCAGACAGGACATATGTCACATGGTTAAGGGAGGGGGGCAGGACCCTCCCCAGCTGAACCACCCTTCCTCCCTTCGCTTCAGGAGGCTGGGCGCTAAGTCACTGATGACCCGAGTCTCTTTGGCTGCTTCTCGGACACCAGCGTGACAACAGTGTGGCCCACGGTAGGCTGGAGTGCTGCTTTCTCCATGACACTAGATGCCCGCCACGCTCTCCCAGGTTCATCTCCACAGTTTACACGAGGGATGGGCCAATGGAGGGCACCTTCATCCCATGGCTGCCCCACAGGGCGCTGATCTCACCAGGCCAGGCCAGGCCAGGCCAGGGCACCCAGTCCCAAGGCAAACACAAATAGAAAGGGATGGGAAGGGCACCAACATGATCTTTGCTATTAGTCGTAAAAACCAAATACGCTGGAACTCACTCACTTTGTAGCAGAGCGGTGCTGTGGGGGAAGGGAACCTAAATTCACATCTGAACCCCCCAAGCCCAGAAACCCTGCTCTCAGCGGTCTTCCTTCCTGACAGTCAATTATTAATATTAATTCAAGCAGAATTTTCTCTGATCCCCCCGTAAGTTTAATTAACAAGTATGTCCTAACAAGTCTGGTATAGGCTCCGATTCAAATCAGCCCATCAACCCATGAATCAATATTTATCAGAGACTCCAACAAAATAAAATATTGACTCTGGTGAAGGTCCCTTCAGGGAACAATCTGACATTCTTATCCTCTCGCGGCTCAGTCGTTTAGGAGAGTGCGAGGTGTGACTGCCCAGGAGTGGCCCTGATTCCGCCTGTCACATGCGAAGATCAACCTTGTCGTTTATGTAATTCCAGTCACTCATATAATTTGTTACCTGTCACTTACAAAAATTGGAACACTTTGGGGGGAAAAAAGGAAAATTTTGAGGTGGGTTATACCTCAAGATGAATTAATATCAAAGCCAGCTGAAATCACTAGTCTTGCAAATTAATAGCTTGGGTTTGATTTTAGTTTCAGAGTTTTATGGTTTTCAAGTATGTGAA
The DNA here is from genome assembly GCA_004027205.1 of Ctenodactylus gundi. NCBI lineage: Eukaryota > Metazoa > Chordata > Mammalia > Rodentia > Ctenodactylidae > Ctenodactylus > Ctenodactylus gundi. Next base: position 13,948 of record PVKB01006248.1, on the reverse strand, counting down.
ATGTTTCAAGGGTCTTTCAGGGGCCAGGCTCTGCATATGGGGGGTGTCTATGTGTGCCTGCATATTATACATGTGTGTTTGTGCATGTACTTTCATACATGAGGAAACTGTGAGGCAGTCATAATTTCTGTATGTCCTCATCTACGCTGGGGTGGGCTTGCTGGTAAGGCAGCTGCCTCTGAGCCACCGATGTTCCTGGAAGTGACCCCCGACCCCTGCTCCTGGAAGTGATTCCAATACACTCACTGGTCCCCCAAGCCGGGTTCTGGCAGACTTCTTACTCTGGTCCATCAGCTGGGCCCTATCGGGGTGAACAGACGTTGGATCACATCTGCTCAGGAAAAGTTTCCCATCCCGCGACGTGTGTGTGTGTTTGTGAGTGTGTGTTGGATGGGGGATGGACACACTTCAGGAGGATTCAAAAAGAGAGGAAGCAGCCGTGTGAGCTTGCAACCAGAGAGGACGGGCAATAATCGGCGGTCACGCTGCCCACGGCTGTGCGACCTCAGCAGGCTTTCTGACTTCTCTCTGTGTCTGTCTCAGTTACTTGTTCATTGCTGTGACTCAATACCCAACATTCGCAAACCAGGGGAGGAAAAGTGTGTTTTAGCTCACAGTTTCAGAAGGTCACAGTCCCCTCAGGGGCGGCCGGCAGCAGTGGAAGTCCATGGCAGAGGCTGAGGTGGAGGCGGCTCCTCACCACAGTATAAACAGGAAGCCGGGTCCCACCGGGTCCAACCTCCTCTAGGCCGGGAGTGAGGTAGCAGCATGTACACACTTCGGGTCCCATCCCAGCGGTCGGCCCTCCTGGACCAGGGTGCGGAAGCTGTGATAAGCCTCACCACAGGCCTGTCACCCCATCTACAGACCCCCCACGACCAGGCTCCCACCTCCCAGCAGCACGTGGTTCCACAGACAGGCCACAACATCCAGATGCGTGAACTGTGGGACATTCCAGACCCGAGCCACAACAGGGCACTTCCTCAGCTACACCATGGAGGAACAGCAACTGGCTCAGACGCGCCCGTGAGGGTCCAAGGCAATCACGCGTGTCATAAGCGAGCACTCCTGACGATGATGGCAGAGGGTGGTGCTGTGGGGACACTGCTGCCGTGCCCCCTGCCAGGCTGCCGCCAACTCACACGACTGTATTGTGGAATCAGGAGACACGACAACTTTCCAAGATCCTTGAGTCACACAGGTGGTTCCACACAAAGGAAATGGAGGCCCATACCGGTGACAGGGCTTGGCCAGAGTGCGGGGCAGGCTGGGCAGGAGCCTAGACTCCCACCACGCGTCTCAGCTGTGCGATTACGGGGAAGGAGAAGGCAGTCTGCACTTGACGTTGGGTTGCTCCAAGAAATCAGCAGCCGACACTGCCGAAGCAGCGCACGGCACGTGAAGGGTAGGCGGTAAGTACGCCAGGCACCAGTCAACAGCCTTATCGATTGCCTTCTGTGTGCAGAGCACTGTATTATGTGCTGAATGGGAAGGCTGCAGGCCTATTCTTCCAGGCACAGGGCTGACCTGGCGTAGGCGGACCTGACTTTTTCGGTCACAGCTTTCCCCACGTAGCTGCTTAAGCAGCTGTCCGCAGAGGACACACCTCCATCCCAGCACCTCCCGCAGCTGGGCCCGCTGGCCTCCCGGACGCTCCGTAATGGCGGACACTGCCCCACCCCGGTGCCCCGGAAGGCTCGAGACCCTCAAGGAGAGGCTACAAGCCAGCAGCTCTGCGTGTACAACAAAGCTGATGTGACTCGTGGTTTCCGAGTAGGTTCATCTTTGGTTTAGGACCTAAAACCTGAACGCTCAATTACGCCCAATGTTCTTAGACTACCCTTTTGTCTCCCTGGAAACTACACCACCTCTCTGATCGGCAGCTGGGTCTGCTCTGCGCTGTGCTCCTGCAGTTGGGCTCTTTGGGGAGGGAAGGACGGATGGGGATGGACGTGGCATGTGGCCGAGCCCAGGTCCTCACACCGGCCGCACACTGCAGAGAAGTCCCCACAGGGCCTAGCGCTTGCCCCGCCCCAGCTTCCCGGGGGTTCTGGGCTGAGCCGGCCTTGTTCTTTCTCCCCTCACACCACCCTTAGTGCTTGCCTCTTCTGCCCACCCACGGCTCTCCTGAAAATGAAGGGAAGAACCGGAACAGCCAATTCCAGAGGTAAATTACCTCCCTCTCTCCCTCCCTCCCTCCCTCCCTCCCTCTCTCACTCTCTCTCTCTCTCTCTCTCTCTCTCTCTCTCTCTCTCTCTCCTGGGACAGCAACTCACTATGTGGTCCACAGTAGCCTTGGACTCACCACATAGCTCGAGTTAGCCTTGAACTCATGGCAAGCCTCCTGGCTCAGCCTCCTAAGGTCTGGGATTACAGGTGTGCAGCACCCTGCCCCGCTCCAGGAAGCAGATTCTTTATGGTTTGGATTTTTTTTCCGCTGTGTTTTGCACAAAGGTGTCTGGAGGTCCTGCTGCTGCTCTCCCACACATGCTGCACGTGCTATATGAAACAAGGGCTCGGGGTCACCCAAGGAGACCCCGGACAGGAGACAGCCTGGCTGCAAGAGAGGCCACAGGGAGATTCCAGATGGAGTGTCCCACTGGCTCCCTAAATTCCAGAGTGTTTGCAGGCGTAACACAGAGGGAGCCCCTCCCCAATCCCCACTGGGCCCAGGAAGCCATCCTGGGGAGGGGGACTGGCCAGACCTCAGTGAGACCTCCCAGAAGAGCTCCCAGGGCCCAAAGAGAGCAGCCATGTAGGAGCCCATCTGAAAATGTGACTCCTTACTCAGTTCTGTACATTAATTCTACACTTACACAAACATACACACACGCGTGCACACATACACACAGGCACACACAGGCATGTGCACATGTGTGCCCATACAAGCATGCGTTTGCATGTACATGCACCCACACACATACATGTGCACATGCTCACAGGCACACACAGACATATGAACACATATACCCCCATATACACACAGGCTACACACTATACACATAAGATACATAGGCGCACACATGCCCCGTATGCATACACATACATGTGCATGTACATGCCCACGTGCATATACATGCACATACATGCATGTGCACACACAACACTACACATCTTAACTCCTGGGAGACCCTTAAAACAATTCACACAGCTGGAACCATAAAATGCTGAAGCGCAAACCAAGCCCTAGTTCTGAGAACACCATCCTCCAAGGAGATCACGGTGACACGGGGACCGCACGTGTGCAGGTATCTACATTGGTTACTGCAAAATCTACACACGCTAGCACTGCTCACTCGTCTGGAGATTTAGGCATGAAATAAAGCAAGCAGCCTCAGGGGTTTTTGTTTTGTTTTGTTTTTGAGGTGAGAAGTTGGCGTGCAAGCCCCACCTGTCCACTAAGATCACGTGCATTCACATGGGTCAGTGCAGCTGGGCGTGCCCAGGATCCCCCGCCCCTTGCTCACTTACACATTCGGGCGCACTTGGCCCAGAAGCCCAGGGGTGGCTCACACGGCGCCTTTCTGAAGCCTCACACCTGTGCCCCCTTCCAGCCTGGCCTCCTACGATCCAGCCCGCTGCATCGCAATACTCTGCTGGTTATTGATTTTTGGTTACGGCTGGAGCCTGGTACAGTGCGCGGGCTCTCGCTGCCTCCCATTGGATGGCCGGGATGCCAGCGCCTTCCTGCTGCGGGTGGGCGTGCGCGGCTGCAGAGCCCACGGAGGGGGATCGCGACCTTTCCTCTTATCCGGACAGCTCTTAGCCTCACAAACATTTCTTGCTGCAGGGTGCGATTAACAGCAGGATGGTGGAACAAAGAGACGGACGGACGGGGACGCATCCATGTATAAAATTTTCCCCATTAGGAGCCCCTGGCGAAGGCAGCCTTTTCCCCTTCAGAACGGCTAACTTCACACACCCATACGTGCACGTACACACACACGCATGCACACACATGCATATTCCAATGAAATCATGATCTGGAGATGACGATGGCCCCTCCCTTTCTCATTCGCGGGAGTTCACAGCACAGGCTCCGTGAGGCCCCATTCCTACAAACAGGAAAAGCAACACCACCGAGCCAACTGTACGACAGTCACGAGTTAAGACACATTATAGCGAGATGCAACGTGTTGATGATTCCAACTTTAATAAGCTCATTTCTGCGGTATTCAAAGGGCGTGTAAGTTCAGCTCTGGGGACACTGAGGGTACAGGCCCTGGGCACCTTGGCAAATTACTCCTAGTCCGGGTCTCCGCCACACTGCCACCGCACCAGCCTCTGGAGGATTCAGGGCCTCCGTGGTGACCAGCCAGGCACTGTTAGATGGAATCCTGTCTTTGGGTTTTGTGGGTCTGATTCCCTCCCACTGCGCAGCTTTGAAATCACTGGAGCCCAACCGGGAGAGGAATATCTTCAAAAAGCGTTTTACCTCTCCCTTGGGGTGCATTAAATCCAAACCACAATCCCCTGATCCCTGGGTTTGGTGTGGGACTCTTTAGGGCAAAATTCTCAGTAAGAGGAAGCCAGAACAAAGCCATATAAATGGCCATGAGGAAAACTGTAGAGCAAGAACCACGCGGCAAAAAGGGACTGGCAGTAGGGAGCACCAGTGAGACGCTGGCGCCAGGCGTCCCTGCCACAGCCACTGTCCCGAACTAGCCATTTCTGTGGACTCTGACTCTGACTCCCCCTCTGAATCACGCTTGTGTGTGATGATGTGAAAATCAACAACATCCTGGGTTTAAATAATTTAGTTACAGAAGAACAAAATACCGTCTGAAAACACACAGTGCTCCTGTTTTATATTCTTTGGTTACCTTAAGTAAAAGATGTCCAATTACTTTTTCCCTTGAATTTTCTTCAAGACAAAATTCCCTGCTAGTTAAAAAAAAAAAAAATACACTATCTGTCAAAAACTCTTGAAAAGAGATTCAAAATGGAAAGGCGTCATGAAAAGTCTCCTGTGTTCAGAGGTGGGGCTTTGGGAGGGAAGGCAACAGGACAGCGCTGTTCTCGTCAGGGGATTCACCCATGGCTGGGTTTGGTAGCTGAGCGTGCTGTCTGATGGGGGGCCTGGCTGGAGCGGGCCACGGGGGCTATGACACTGACAGGCGTGTTCCTGCCTCTTCTCTGCCTGCTTCCCGGCTGCGGTAAGGTGCATAGCAGTCCTTCACCCTTCCAGCTACTTCTGCCTTGGGCCAGCTGACGGGCTGAACCCCAGAGCCCAAACCATGAGCTTCATTAAGCCTCTCCTTCTTGATTATGGGTGGGGGAATTCTGTCCCAGCGACAAAGCAACCAATACTCACCGCGACCCAACCTTAACTCTCACAGCTCAGTGCAACCTGACTAATACACGTAATTTTTTAAAACATAGAAAAATATAAAAGATGTTTTGAAATTCCAGTAAATGCTGTTTTGCCTTTAGGTATTCCGTTTCCTTGACACATCTCAGCCATGCACACACATTTTACATCTCTGTATGAAGTGATTTTTCAGTTTTTCCTCTGGAATGCACGTGATTTCCCTGGAGATCACGTGCACAGAGACCCCGAGGGCACCCTGAGGTCAGGCCACGTCAAGGATCCTCTCCCGGCCCCTGGCGTGACGCTCTCAGGTCCCTCCACGGGCTGCTGCCACGTGCCAGCATGAAGAAGAGCGCAGCCGGGAGGAGCGCGACCGTCACCTGGTGCACTCGTTTATTAACGCGTGCATGAAGACGGCAGCTGCCCCTTCCGGTCTGATCCACATGAGACCGCCCGCCCTCCGGTCACTGACGCGGGACCAGGCTGCAGTCCCCACTGAGAGCACACATCACGAACTCCACCTGACTTAGGGTTCTTCCCAAATTGGTCTCCAGTGTGCAGCGCACACAGAGACCACGATCAGCCGAGGCTACCCAGGGAGCTCTCCACCGGTGCCAAGCCAACACTGCTGAGAAGGTAAGGGAGAAGACTTGACCACAACCCAGGCAGCGCGGAAAACTATCTGCTTTTCTAGGGCCTTGCCGGCCTAACCAAAAACACAAACAAAAACAAAGAAAGAGAACTAGATTTTGTCAATAAAAAATAGCCCATGGAGGGCTGGAGGCATAGCTCAAAGAGTACTTGCCTAGCAAGAGAAAGGACCTGAGCTTGGTGTCCCAGTACCACAGAAGTCAGGTATGGTGGAATGCCTGTAATCCCAGCAATGAGGAGGCTGAGCCAAGAGGAGCGCCTTGAGTTTGAGGCCAGCCTGGGCCACCCAGTGAGTTTAGGACCAGCCTGGACTACAGAAGACATCTTATCTCAATAATAACAATAATAATAAAGCCCGTAAAAACTTCCCATAGCTCCTCCAGATAAAGCTTCCACTGGTCATGACCCACCTAAGTCAAGTCTCTCATTAGCCAAACAGGCTCAGATATTTTTTTTAGGAGTACAGACTTAATTTGCTTTTATTACTGAGTAGCAGGCTAAGCAATGTCTTCCCCAATTCCTGTCCATTCAGAACCTCAGAATGTGACCTTATTTGGAAACAGGGGTTTTGAGAGTAAAATTAAGATAAAATGAGGTCACGGGGGCTTCGCGTGGGCCATCACCCAACGGCTTAGGACCTTGCGGAAGATGCTAGGCCACAACAGACTGATGTGTGAAGACAGAAGCAGAGACTGGAGGGAGACACGTAAGCCGAGAATAGCCACGAGTGCCAGCAGCTGCCGGAAGCCAGGAGGGAGGTCTGGGCCATGCTGCCTGCTCACGGCCTCCCAATGGTTCTCAGGCTGTGGACACTCCGGAGTTAGACCTGCAGCCACCTGGCTGTGAAGGAACACGCCTTGTTACGTCACCTGGTCTGGGGCAGTTCGTTACCGCAGCCACAGGAAACCAAAGCAGGCTGTATTCTTCATGATCAAAACGCCTAATCTTTACTGAGCCTCCCACGCTGTGCTACGTGCCGTCTGCAGAGGACCTTGCCTAACCCACGGGACAACCTGGAAAGGCACGGCGTTGTCCAGACACAGACTGTGTCACACGCTCACACGCGTTCACTGACAGGAGCGGAGACCCGAGTTCAGGTCTCGCCAGTACCAAGTGCTCCTGTCGTGAATCACACTGCCACAGAGTAAGGTGAAAGCAGGGGCTTCATTTAAAAATAAAAGCTGCAATGATGTAGCCTGGGGTCCCTACAAACGCGTCCGACTTCCCTGCCCCACCAGCCCGAGGCTGCAACGGGCCGGCCACAGAGCGCCATCGGAGGCGAGGCCTCGGCTGCCCGCGCTGCCCCAAGGCGTCAGATGAACCACCGCGGCGGGCGGTTTGGCAAACCTCACAATAACAAATGAAACAAAAAGAAACACTTGTCTTTGCCGAACTGCTGCCAGACGCCTGCGTCTCTCTGCCTGCCTAACTGGGATTTTACTCTATTTATGAGCTCTTTTTTCTCCAGGAGAGGCAGAGTGGACGCAGAGCAGGCTGAAGAAGAGCTGCCCCTTCCCAGGCTCCCGGAGTCGGCGCAGTTGCACTGCTACCCCCAGGTCTGGCAGCGCAGACCCGGAAGGGCACGTCACTGCCATTTCCCACACGTTTGTTTCTCTGACCTTGGGGTGGTATCCTGTCTTTCTCTGGCAGCTGACCAACCTCACTCCTGCGGAAGCAGCTTTTACAGACGTACAAGGTAAAAACATTTATTCAGCATTCAACAAACACCAGCTAGCTGAGCACCTATTACATCAAAACCTGCTCACAGATTAGGACAATTGGCAGGTACATAGAAAGGGCATGATCGCTAAGGCAATAAAGTCTCATGCAAAGAAAAACAGGACGCGTGCACGGAGGCAGGTGCCCGGCACAGGTGACACTGAGAAGTAGTTGAAGGAGGGGCGGGGACAGCTTCACGGCGCATTGCACGTGACTAGCCACACCAGGCAGGAGAGACCGCGGCTCCGAGGATGAGCGGAGAGGGTTCCTGACCGGGATCCCTACAGGGAGGGGAACAGCAGGTCCCGCTGGCCCTGCGGCCTCCACACCCCATCCGCCACAGGCACTAAAGGCCAGTGAGCCCTGCGTCCTCAGAGCTGGCACAAGGTAGTTTCTGGGAAAAAGATGTTTGTGTATCAGAGTGGCTGTGTGAGGGTTACCGAAGGCACATGTGAGCCCGGCATAGCACAGAGGAGCACCCGAAAGCACCCACGCTGCAACTGAAAGGAGCCAGCCTGGGCAGGCGATGGTCAGGGTCCCTGAGGCAGCAGAAGGCCTCTGGTCCTCTCCCCAGGGTCGTCCACGGACGCCTGTCATCCGAATTCAGCCTGTCAAAGGGGAGGAAAGCAAACCCAAGGGGCCACCTGCCCAGCGAGAGAGAACACACCGGGCAAGGAGCGCCCTGCTGGCAAACCATTCACCCTGCAAGCCCGGCTGTGCACAAAGGGAGCCCACAACAGCCCGCCCTGTGGGCCGCCCACCCCGTGGCAGCAGGCCCCAGCCCGGCCCGCGCCCAGAATGCATCCCTGCCCCCGAAGGGCGGTTCCGAGCTTAGGGTGCGTCCAGCCTGTCCCCCCGTGTTTCTGCCCACCCCTTTCATCTTTCCTGCCTTCGCTGGCGTGCATTAGCAATGCATGGTAACAACGGTCAGCTTGAGAAGTTGGTGTGCTGACAGTACATGGATTTTTATCCCCCGGGCAGAGGCAACTCTCAATATGAGAAGAATCGGCGCACCAGGGAGGATGAGGGAAAATTATGAGTGATAATCTAGAGGAGCCTCCTCTCCACGGAAAAACGCCGGTGGCTCCTCTGCATGGCCTGGGTCGTGGAGTGGCTGGACCCCTGTGCGAAGGCTGACCGTCGGAGCTGGGGACTGCCAGCCTCTGACCCTCCTGGCAACTGACCCCAGGTCTGCAAGTCCAACAAGGTCTCAAACTCGCAGGAAGCCTGGGTGACGGACCACGTCACAGGGAAAACAGCAGTGCTATAGCCAGGGTCAGAGACTGCACGCGGGCAGGAAGGAGCTCCCCAGTGGCACATGGAAGGTGCTCAGAACTTGTGGTGAACCCTCCCCTCACTGTAAGCACAGGCGTTCCTCGTCTGTCCTTGCCACTTTCTGAAGCAGATTTGAAGCCGTCTTCTGTGAGCAGCTTTGTGGGGTGTGATAACAATCAAATATGGTGCCGCTGCTGCCCAGTGCCACCATGGCGCGGCGAGCTGAGGATAGCACGACAGCAGCCCCCTCCACTTTGGTCACCAGTGCGGCCCCACGTGACTTCTGGCCCTTCCCCAAAGTTGAAATGGCCGGGAAAGGTCAGTATTTTGAATAAATTCAGGGTATCCAGGCAGCCAGGACAAAGAGAGAGAAAAATTATCACCCTTGACTCACTTATGTTTATATGAATTGTCCAAATGCCTTCAACGGGCTGTAGTGTTGAGGCAACAGGCTCTGCTGCGACCCTGAAACCAATATCCCCAAACCAATGGCCCCTGTCGCAGCTTCACCACAGACCTGCCCCGGGCAAGCTCCTGTCACCCCCTTCTGGCAGGAGCTCCCCACCTCCCCCCCACCCGTCTCAGCTTGCTGCGGTCCGACAGCTTTCAGACATAAACCCAGCCCCTTTCCTACGCAGCGTCGCAATCTCCTGCAGATGAGTTCGTCTCATCAGAGCTACCACCGCGACCCAGGGGGCTGCAGACCACGGACTTGAAGTGACAAGCACCGGGCTGCTGGGATAAAAGAGGGCATGAGGGACCACCGTTTCAACCATGCGGCCAGAAGGTGGCACCCCAACAGGGACATCACTGGTCTGGACAATGACCCACCTTTGGGAAGGTATCTGAAGGAGGAAGATTCCCGTTCATACGCACCATAATGTTGCACAAATGGCCTTATGACTAAAACAACTTGCAGTAAGTAAGTTTACAAACAGGGGAGCTAGAAGGTATTTTCACAATCACGACGGAGAACTGATTTCCCGTGTCCAGCCCCACGTCACCTACTACACAGCACAGAAGTGCACTGTGCTCCTGACCGCGTTCAGCAGATTTGGTTGGCCATCTGCAGCCCTTACATAAAACACATGTCGCAGCCATTCTGGTCGGCCCAGACCCAGCAAGGAACAACTTCATCTCCTCCCCTCTGGTTCCAGGCTTGACCTCCGTCATGGCTTACTGAGAGTTGCCCCGGGACCACCAGGAGCTCCACTCAGAGTCACCCCACCAGCCATGAAGTCACCTGGCCCTGCTGGGCTGACAGGGGTGTTGTCCCTGGGCCGTTGAGGAAATTACAGGTGCATGAACCTGGCCTTGTGGACACGTGTGGCGTGATCACTGATGTTTGTCCCCACCGTATGCTGCATCGATTCCCATCCAAACGGTCCAACTGAACAAGCCTTTTAAACCATAGGATAATAGGCTGCTGCGTCCTGCAGGAAACTAGACCATTCTGCCCCAATTGGAGCCATTTTCCGGCAAAGTTGATGCATTTGCACCTCACCTGACTGAACGGAAATTAACCCCCACCCCCACACTGACCCGAGCGCACACTCTCTTCCCAGCGCACTGAGCACGTCCATTTGGATACGCTATCTGTGCCACGTTGCTATGCACTTAGGTATCTATGCTGCCATGTGCAGGCAGCCAAGAGACACCTAGTCATTTGCGCTTTTCATTAGCACTGTGTGGGTGGGATGGATGTTACCAGGGCTTCTGGTAAGTGTCGCCTCTCTCATTACCGAGCGAAAGAGGAACATCGTCTTTGATCGGGTTGCTCCAGCTGTCAAGGTAAATCAGCAGCATTCTAGCAGACCAAGCTCCCGCCTGGCTATCTGGTTGTTGACTGAAATGCACAGACGCAGGGAAGAGGCGCAGACACTAGTGGGTCTTTCCAAAGATACGCCTGCAGACGCTTGTGCGGCAGAGTGGCAGGGTTCAAAGAGCCTGTGCCCGAGAGCTCTTGAGATCCTGTGCTTCCAGCATCAGGGCCGGAGGTACCAGCGCGCTTGCTTAAGAAAGGTGAACTTCTCCAGCATTCTTCTGTATCATACTGAGCGAGCACATAGTACTTTTACAATTGCAGTGTTTATATAAAATCAGCATAGTCATTACAGTAAAATACACCCAGGAGAAAAGAATACTGCTGCCATGCCGCCTGTCACCGAAGTGCATCGTTGGGGACAAGACTGTGTCTATTCTGGTATGGTGCTCTGCAAACTCGCTCTTCTGGTCAGTACCATGGACAGCGAAAGGCGCCATTACTTGGGGATGAAGATGGGGCTGACTGCACCTGAACACCTGCAGGAGGGTAGGGAACACGGTGACAAAACACTCCGACTCCCCAGGATTAATCGCTGCTTTGGACCCCAGAGACTTCTACTTTCACCCAAGTCATCAGTCGATGGAAGGCTTGTTGGACTGTATTCCTGTCTGACAAATTTTAAAGAATACCATAAATTGAAAATGTTACTTTAATCATAGGGAAAACTTTTGTTTCAACACACAGCCTAGGAGATGCCTCTAAAGGAAACAGAAACCTGTGAACTTGGCCCGGGGTCTTTCCTGCTGTTGATCTTTGCTGATACTTGGCCTTCGGTTGCAAATCCCAAGCACAAAATACCACCACGTATCAATACAAATGGGATAAATCTGCCTTCTTAAGAAAAGCCTTACACCTAACTGCTGACATTTCACATGCAAACATGGGTCTAACTTTCATTCTTTCGAGGAAATGAATGGCAAAACAATTTTAATAGATGTACAGAAATTTAAATTTTTTATATTTTATTTTAGATGCAGACCTAAAAGTTGCAATCCCTCCTTCCTTGAGTAAACATGAGTGAAGTCCCACACACACAGCAGTTGCATGAATACTGGACGTGTGGCATGCACACGAATACGGCCCCTCCTTCCAAGGAATTCTAAGGCATCTAATGAGAATTAGTCGTAGGAGGTGTGGGAAGGACGAATAAGCACAGGCTGAAGGTGTGGTATTCTCCAAACACAAAAACCGTGACCTTCACACAGTGATTTGCATAGTCACTAGTGTGGCCATTTCTGCATATGAGGCAAGGAAGGACCAGCAAAGGTAAATGTTTTCCCAAATCATCCAGCTAGCAAGTCACGGATGTGAAGTCCAGACCCAGGTTCTTGTGACCCCAACACCAACGCCCTCTCTTCAAGGCTGTCCCAGAAAGAAAGCCAACACTTCTGGAAGACGAAATGCAGGAAGACTCACAGCTGGTACCCTTTTGCCAGTCAGATAGGGCTGGTGCCAGGCCAGCCTCACTTTTCGGGCTACTTACTGTGCTTACAGCACACTGATGAGCCCATGTGTGTAACAGCCACCTTGATGTCTCTTGCAATGGAGAGAAGCCTGGGCACAGATAATCTGAAATCTCCTGGTCTTCTACATATACGTTTTTGGCAACAACTCTGAAGGTACGTCCTTACCCATCACGTTAGCAAAATCTACCAAAGCATGTTTGCATTTCCAGCTGCGCACACTCACGAGGAAAGCGCTGGGGACAGAAATTGGCCCAGGACTATCGAATCATGTAATGACAGTAGCTTTAATGTAAAATGTGTTGTGAGTAATAGACCAAGTGGATAATTCACTTGTGGATAATTGAGAGTATCTCTGTGTCCACATTTTAAGATCTAGGTATTTCATAGAGGCCCTGTAACAAAACATGTCATAAAGGAACTTGCTCCCAGCGCACTGGGATCCATTTAAATCAATAGGGTTTTGCAAGCCATGCATATGATAGTATGAAACGTAATTAGTATTGGAAAATAGCTGTAAAAATCTCAAGCTCTTTGTACCTCAATGACCGAGACGTTTTCCACTGGGGCTGCTTTCTTAGGGGGACCTGGCAAATAGATTCTGAAGGATTAAATAATAATGGTGTGTTGGTCTGGGTTTTAAGCAAATGAAGCCTGTTGTTTCTGTGTGCCCAGGACACAGAAACTCATCTCTCGGGCAGACCGCACCCAGGAGGGTGCAGTCCGAAACGAGGTACAAGGCAGGATGCCACAGCCTGGGGCGGACATTTTTGTATCCTCTTTCTGACCTGCTGGGAATAAATCATCTGAGGCTGGCAGCCCCTAGGCTAAGGGTTTATAATGGAAAAACCCCGAAAGCCTTAAATATGAAATAATGCCGGGTGCCACCATAACTCAGGTTCCCCGTTCTAAGCAGAGGCAGCCGCAGCATGGCACACAGACGCACACACGTGCTTGATCCGAAAGGCTCTTGGGGGCGCGCAGGGAGAGAATGGTTTTCTTTCTTTTTCACCTTCCCTGCGCATTCCTGGGTCGCGAGCACATTGTGCTGACTCGCGATGAAAACACCCTTTGATGGAGGGCACGGAATTATGTTCTCTAAATTATCTAAGGCTTGGAGAGCAAGTATTGATTTTAAAAATGACTGAGCCAGGATTCGTGCTGCCGAGCTCCCCTCCCTCCTTCTCTCCCTCCCTCCCTCTGTCCGTCTCTCCCTCCATCCTCCCCCCTTCCTGCCCCCGCCCCAAAGCACAATAGGAGACCTCAGGCCTGTGCAGCCACAGCCAGGCCCTGAGCTGGCATTGTGCAAAATATCAGAAAGTCACCCACCAACGGAGTCGCTGGGCTAAGTCCATGGCCACTAACGGTACGTGTTATCTGTTCACAGGCTCAGACTCAACCAGCTACAGGGAGGAGGAGGACACTGGGCCAATGAACTAACACTCTCTGGAAATCACGAGCTGTTGGGGGGCTTGTTTCACTGTCTGGGTGGCTCTCTGCTTGCTCTGCGTGCTGTACACACGACTCTGCTCACATGTAAAATCATGTAATGCTCTGAGCCACACTGTAGTTGCCACTGGTGGGACATGCACTGTGAGATTGTGTGTTCACCTGCGCATGAGTGAGTGGCTCTACTGTGCCCTTCACACAGCTTGACTGTGGACGGGAGGAAGTGATTTCAGAGTTGCGGTGGGGGGGGGGGGG
>PVKB01006247.1:0-68702 GCA_004027205.1 Ctenodactylus gundi | reverse complement strand
CTCTGGCCCTTCCCCCACACCCCAGCCTCTCCCCCTCCCCGCCCCTCCTCTCCCGCCTCCCCTGCCCCTGCCCCCTGCCCCGGTGGCTCGGGTCCTTAGGGTCCCGGGGCGCCCCTCAGTCCCGCGGTGGGCATGCGCTAGGGCGCTGTGCGGCTGGTGTCTCCAGTTTCCTGGCGGTGGAAGCGTGGGACGGTCGGGGCGCCTTCTGGATCCTCCGCTGCGTCGCGCCGACCCGCGTCCCTGCCGGCTCTCTGTCGGGCCCCAGGACGCCGCTGTTCTGAGCATCTCAGCCCCGCCGGAAGACTGCAGCCCGGAGCAGCCTGAGGACAGGACGGAAGTCCCGTGCGGGCCGCGGCCCCAGCTGCCCCCGCTGCGCCAGGGCCCAGGCAGGTAGGTGGGCGCGCCCGAGCGGCTGGCCTCCCGGGCGCCTCTGCCTCCTCCCTGGCGTGAGCCTGGTCCTCCCTGCCCGGCTCTTGCCAGGCCTGCGGTGCTATCTTCGATCCCAGCTGCTCAGGAGGCTGAGGCAGGAGGGCTGCAAGTTCAAGCCCAGCCTGGGCAACTTAGGGACTTCATGGGACCGAGCCTCGGAAACCAAAAAGAGCTGAAGATGTAGCTCAGCGTGAAGGCGCAGGGTTTGACCTCCAGTACCACACATGCACATGCACCCACCCACCCACACACACATGCCGCGCTGGGACACACCTGCCCTCTGCCCTTGATGGAGGGGTGGGGCTGGCCCTGGGCAGGGGAGGTGACCAGGGTGTGCTTGGGGTGCGTGGGCCCGGCATGGCTCCGGCTGCAAACACACAGCCATGCCACCACCCTGCCCCGGTCTGGGCTCTGTCCTTGCGGCCGAGGCCCACGCTGCCCCCTGGCTCTGACGACGGTGCTGGGGTCTCTTCTTGGTCTGCAGTGATGGGAAGAAGTCACCCAAGGCCACGCCGTTGAGGAAACCAGCTGGACACGACTCCCTCCTCCCACGGCCGGCACTCCGCACGCCGCTCACCCCACCGGCGCTCGAGGTGGGGTGCTGGTCACCGATGGGCCCAGGGTCCAGGCTGGGCAGGGGTGAGCGGGATGGCTCTGAAAGGAGTGTAGGCCCCACAGTAGCCCCGTGGGGAGCCTGGCATGGTGAGCTTTAGGGCCTGGGGCTGCCGTAGGTGGGGTGGTGCCACACACCAGGTGCTGGGCCTGGGCTGATGCCCGGTGGCTCTGGAGGCGGGAAACCCAAGGTCAGCCTGGCCCAGGGCCGCGGGGCCCTTCCCGCCTCTGCCAGCTCCGGCGCCCCGCCCCCGCTGTCCCCTCTGCTGTGGCATCCCCCGCAGTCTCATGTCCTGTCCCTCTGGCAAGGCTGCTAGTTGTGGGTCCAGGACGAGCTCATCCCGGCATCCTGAGCCAGCCACGCTGGCATCCAGAGCGCCTCAGAGCTCGGGCGCGGGGCACCCTCCACTTACAGGCCAAGAAAGTGGGGCTGGGTGAAGAAGGGGTGTGCCTGTCCCCACAGCTGGCTTTGGTGGCCTGGATTGCTTTTCTTCCCCTTTGGTAGGGGGAGCCCAGGAGCCTCAGCCGCGGCCGTGAGTCCAGCAGTGCCCAGGGGAGGTCTGTCCCTCTGTCTGCATGGGCTCTGCCCCCCTGCACACGCAGGCCTCCTGTCTCACTCCAGTCAGGGCCCTGCGCCCCGTCTGCCCGCACACTGTGCTTTCTGCCCCCTCCCTGCCGCTCTCCTCCTTTCTGTTGGGGACCAACCCGGCCTCCCCGCCGCCCAGGGCTCCCTGTCCCCGGAGCCGGGCAGGGCAGGCACGAGAAGGCGGGCCCCGGGCTCAGTCCCCAGTACCGTGTACCTGCGTGCATGTGCACCCCCGAGAGGCCGCGCTGCTCCCTGGACCTCCACTGCTGTCTGTCTGCGCCGGTGCCAGGGGGCGGCCCGGGCCTCCAGTGCTAGGCGGGCCTGCCGTCTCCAGCCCAGCATTTCATGTTACTTCTTAATTTTATTAGCAGTACTGGGGGTTGAGCCCAGCCAGGGCCGTCCCGGATCCCAGACCTCCGCTCCCTGTTTTTTTGAAACAGGCTCTTATTAAGTTACTAAGTTGCCCCAGCCGGGCTCTAAATCGTGATCCTCCTGCCTCAGCCTCCGTAGTCTTGGGATTACAGATTACACCTTGCCTGGCCAGTACTTTTTCTTTTTTCCTGCCTGCACTACCGGCATCCGCCGCTGGGGGCCGTGTGGCTATGACTTCAGGACAAGGTGTGCTGCGTTGAGCCTCTCCCCTTCCCACTACCTGCTCCTCGCAGCCAGGCGGTCAGCACCCTGGGACAGTCAGAGGCCAGCGGCTGTCACTGCTGTCCCCAGAAGCAGCCCCCGAGGCAGAGCACTGCGGGACAGCAGTGCCACCGCCGGGCCTGGCGCACTCAGACCTCCGTCCGTGTCCGTGGAGGGATGGCCGGCCAGGCTGTCCCCTCTGCGGCCACCTAGAGGTGCCCCGTCTCGGCGGCTGTGGTGGCCCCGGCGCCGCCTGTCTCCCCATAAGAGCAGGGTGTCCTTTGTCAGTTACCCTCCTGGCACTCGGGACAACGCTGACGGAACAAATTACCCTCGGCTTTCCGGGCAGCTGGGCTGTGGCTCAGGGAGGGCAGACCCCAGTCTCGCCCCTAGACTCACGGCAGTCCTCTTGCCTCAGCCTCCTGAGTGCTGAGATTACAGGCGTGTGCCACCACACCCAGCTTATGTGATGCTGGGGCATCGAACTCGGGTACTTAGCGCTTGACTTAGTGCTCGCTAGGCCAGTGCTTTAACTGCTGAGCCGTTCCTCCAGCCCCAGCAGTGGGGAATCATATCTGTGGGGTGGGGTCTTCAGGGGTCGGGGGAAGGTGGAGACTCCCTGATGACATTTCTTTCTCACTGGGTACCTGGTGAACACACGGGTGGGCATGTGGCCAGTGCCTGGGGTCTGGTAGTGCTTCGCCCTGCCTCTGCCCGTGCAGGGCTGTCCGTGGGCTCAAGAGAGGTAGGGTCCTGAAGACGTGTTCAACAGGACCAGAGAGAGGACAGTGCCACGGGACACAGGGACAGCCAGAGTGTCCTCAGACAGACCGTGTGTGTCACAGACACGTGGGGAGAGTTGTCACTAGGCATGGCTTTCGCAGCTCCAGATGAGGAGACCCAGGAAGCCACCGCCCAGCCAGAGGCCATCAGGCAAGAGAAGTCTCTCATATTTGGGGGACAGTCACCTCGCTGGTCTGCACAGGCCTTCGCCTGATGAGACAAGGCCCACCCCAGAGGAAGGGCCACAGACTTAAACATCACCCTCACCCAGAAGCGTCCCCCTGGGCTCCCCAGGGAACCTGAGCATGCTGATGCCTGGCAGATCTGCCTGTGTTATTGACCACCATGCTGGGCTTCAGTGACCGCCACTGCCATTGAGGGGCCCTGATAAGGGGCAGGGCAGGGGGCACATGCAGCTGGGACGGGCCACGCAGCACACACCAGGCACCTTGTCAGTGCGTGGCCTGGACGTGTCACCTCTGGGCACCGTGAGTCACCCGCCCCGCGTGTGGTCCTCACTGCAGGTGACGGAGAAACCCTGGCCCCCATCTGGGGACCGTGTGGCCGAGAGCCAGCCGTCCTCCAGGTGCCTCCGCCGGGCAAAGTCATCGGGCAAGATTCTGCTCCCGGCTGTGCCTTCGGCCTCCAGGATGAAACCCGGCCCCAGCTGCCCCGCAGGTACCAGGGCAGCGGCGGGAGCAGCGCGCGTCCTCCGAGCTGAGGGCTCTCCTTCCTTCTTCCTTTCTTTTTGTTCCCTGGCACTGGGGACTTGAACCCGGGTTCTCACACTGAGCTGGATGTCCACATGCCCGGCCGTTTTTTTTTTTTTTTTTTTTTTCACTTTTGATTTTGAAACAGGGTCTCACTAAGTCACTAAGTTGCCCAGCCTGGACTTGAGCTCATGGCCCTCCTGCCTCAGCCTCCCGAGCACTGGGATCACAGGCGTGCGCCACCACACCCGCATACTGTGGTGCTTGGGACTCGATCCTAGGCCTTTGTGCTTGCAGGCAAAACGCTCTAACCGCGGTGCTCTGCCTGCGGCCCTGGCGCCGTTTTCCAATGATTCCCGGTACTTGCTGGGCGGTGCCTAAAAATACCCATGTTGCCTTGTCTCTGACTGGGGACCCGCGGCCTGTGCCTGAAGCCGGCTTTGACCTCCCCAGCCCATCATGGCTGGGGTTGCCGGCCCTGGCCCTACATCTCTCCGGTCCCGGGGCCTCGGGGGTCAATGCTGTGCCACCTCCCTCCCCACACAGCCCCGCCTTCAGGACGGACAGGGCAAAGCGGGAGAGAGAAGGGTCAGCAGGGCGGGTGCTGGGTGCCAGGGTGGAGCCGAGGCCCACTGGGGGGAGGTGGCACGGGGAGGCAGCTTGGGCGGGGCCAGGAGTGGGGAGCAGGGTTGGGGCCTGGGAAGGATGCGCCCAGGGCAGGACGCAGGTGCCAGCTTCAACAACTGGTCCCTAGATATGATGTGGGGGGAAGGTCTTCCAGACACGTGCCCGTCGCCTCAGGAGGCCCCGGGGACAGGCCTGGTGATGCTGGAGCCGTTGGAATCACAGCAGACCCAGAGGGTCGGAGGGGCCAGTCCCCGAGGGCCCAGGTCAGGCCCCAGGCCGGCGGCAGGGTGTGGGGAGGGAGGGCCTGGGGGTCCTGAGCTGACGCTGGGCATCTGCTCTGGTGGCACCCAGCCTGGCCCCCAGTTGGGGTAGTGGCTGTGCTTGGGTCCCTCTGGACCCCAGACCAAGGCCTCCATCCATCCCAGGGTCCACGGACAGCAGAGGCCAAGGCCACAGCCCGCTGTCCCCCAGCCGGCCCCGCAGGCGTGAGGACAACAGCGCCAAGAGGCCGCGGAGGCCCAGGTAGACACAGCCAATGGGGCTCGCGTGGAACAGGACGCCTCACCCTCCCGACGAGCCCAGTCTCTCCGGGTCACCACCACTGCCGGGGAACCTCCAGGGACCCGACTGCATCCCGGGCTCCCTGGGCGCCTGGGGGGCTCCGGCTGTCCAGCCCAGGCTGCAGGCCCCGTGTGACCAACACAAGCAGGAGGTGGGGACACGTGTCCCCGTCCCCACAAACCTGAGCCTATAGAGTGGCCCTGGTCCCTCCAAAGTGGGCCAGCGCCAGGGATCCACGACCTCCCCGCCCCTCCTCGCCCAGTGACGGTCCCCACGTGGTGGCAGCACAGGCCAGCTGTGGCCGCTGAACCACGCAGGCCCAGAGGACGGAGGGCCTATGAGTCCTCTCCAAAGGGTATGTCTGTCTTTTTTTCCGTGGTCCTGAGGATTGAGCCCAGGCCGCCACACTGAGCCATATCCCAGCCTTTTTTTAAATTTTGAGATAGGGTCTCATTAAGTCCCAAGTTGCCTCAAATTCACAATCATCTTGCCTCAGCCTCCCACAGGGCCGAGATTACAGGCCTGTGCCACTCGGCCCTGCCTGTGCCTTTCTTGGGACCACCAGCTCCTGACCTCCTCCCAGGGATCCCCAGTTTCACAGGCACTCCTCAGGACAGACTTTACCTTGAGGTGTGGGGAGCCAGCGCCCAGGTCCGCCCGCTGGGGCCCCTTGGGCTCCCCCTGGGCCTGACCCAGTGGCCCCTTCCCTCCTCTGGGGCTCTCTCAGGTGACACGCAGCTGCCGTGTCTGCCCACTCTGACCTTGCCAGCGACCAGGGGTGCCCAGGAGGCCGAGGGCTCTGTGGGAGGTGGGGTGGGGTGAGTGGGTGGCCAGCACGTAGGTGCTCAGGGCCAGGTGGCCGGCCTGAGGCCGTGCGTGGCAGGGCAGCCCCCTCCCGGCCAGCTTCCTGTCTCCCTGCCCGGCGGGGAGCGGTGTGGGGAGTGGTGGGTGTGCCATGCTCCCTTGTGGGAGATTCTGCCTGTCCTCTCCTGTGTCCAGGTGTCCCTGAGAGGCCGCGGTCTTTCCACGGAGCGGCAGTCCCAGCCCTTCTTCTGGTTCTGATTTTGAGACAGGGTCTCACGCTGCCCTGGCTGGACTCAAACATGTGATCCTCCTGCCTCAGCCTCCCAGAGTGCCGGGATCACGGGCCAGTGCCACCAGGCCTGACTTGCAGGCCTCTCTCTCTTCCTGCTCCGTTTCCCGCCCCGTGGGTGCTGGGGGGCGGGGGTCACCGTGGCCACCTGGGGCCTCCTGGGCTGAGCCCTGGGGTTTCCTGGACCATCTCTTGCCCAAGCCAGAGTCACTGTCTTGTTTTCCTCTTTGCAATCCTGGTGATGAAAGCAGGAACCGTGGCAGCTGGTGAGGCACACTGGAGTAGCTCGCACAGCCCGCGGGGCCAGAGTGCCGCATGGGGTAGCACGCCTGCCCTGGTGGGCTTGGGGGGCTGTGCTGCCCTGGAGGGGCCGTCCCTCACCCAGGGGCCTGACGGCAGCCCACAGTGACTTTGAAGGAGCCTAGAGAGCGGAAGAGATCCCAGCAGCCACCGTGGGCACCTCCCGGGCAGAGCTGGTGCCTCGCATCCTGCAGGCACGCTCCTGCCGAGGAAGCCACTGCGCTGTTGGGCTTCTGTGCCTCCGAGCTCTGAGTTCAAATTCTGTTCCCAACTCTCACTTTGAGAGCTGAGGGTCTTCCGGGCCTGGTCCCCACCTGTCTGCGGGAGAAACCAAGAAGCTACCGCCCAGAAAGGAGGAAACAGCGTTTCTGCCTGTTGCCAAACTCGGGGGCAGTTTATTCAAGATGGAGGTGACAGTGAGGGATTTTGGGACTTAGTCCCATTACCATGTCGTCTCCTGCGTGGCTCCCCAGCCGGCCCTCGTCCTGCAAGTGGCTCCTGTTTCCTGGGTTCCCTGGTGTCACTCTCCCAGACCTGCTCCGAGACTTCCCCGGGGGAAGCTGGGATCTTGATGAAGGGGCGTTGACGTTTGGGGCAGAAATCGCCCCTCCGGATCGGGATTCACCACCACTTCTCAGGAGCAAGGGGGTCTCAGGGGCAGCTGGAGGGGTAACTTTTAAGAGATTTTTAAAAAATAGAGGTATAACTTATACACGGCAAATGCCCTTTGAGCATGTAGCCTGGCGGGCTGTGTCCTGCCGTGTTTCTGTGGATCTGGGGCTGAAGCCTGGGGTTCCCACTGAGCTCCATCCCTACTGCCCACCCCCCCAACCCCTTTTAATCTCTAGTTTTGAGACAGGAGTTTGCTAAGTTACTGAACTGGCCAAGCTGGGCTTGGACCTGCGGTCCCAGAGCGCTGGGATGGTCAGCCTTACCGCTGGTGTTGGGCTTGGCCTGGTGGGCTTCTGCCCACACCTGTGTCCATCAGCCACCGGTCACCTCAGTGAGGACACAGAACTACACACCCATGCATGCGATGTCCACACGCTTCTGCAGGCTCCCGGGTCCCAAGGAGGCACCAGCCCTGTGGTTTTGGCTTTTCCTCTGAGTGGACACACATGGCTGTCAACTCGGTTGAAGTAAGACCCGCTGAGTGAACCAGCACAACACCCTGTGGGCACAGGTCCTTCCAGAGCCAGCACGCCAGGCTCCAGTGTCCACGCCCCATCAGCTGATAAGATCCAAGTGTAAGACATCACCGGGAGGGGAGACTTAGGCCACCCGGAGGGAGCGGCCATGGGACTTGGCCTGGGGGACCCGCGTGGCCCAGGCCCTTCCCCGCCCCCTGCTCCCAGGCTAGCATGAGGTCAGCGCGTCCCCCACGCCCTCGTCGTGTTTTGGGGCTGGCTGACTGGGAGCTGAACCTTGAACCAGGACCACGCGCCCCTCCGGAGAGCTGTAAGTGTCAGCCACTCTGTCAGCCACCCCGCCGGAAGGCCACTCCTAAGCAGAGGCGGTGGTTTTTTCCAAGGTCTAGAGAAGGCAGTGTGCATCGGGGATAAGGTAGGAGGGGACGATAAAGCTTCTGCCAGCCAGAGGGGACCGGAAACGCAAGGGGCCCCACACTTGGCGGTTGCGAGACTCTCTTACTGGGAACAGTGCATTTGAAGTTCCCCTGCATTGCTGCATGTATTGCCAGTTCCTCTTTCTCCTTTTTTTTTTTTTTTTTTTTTGAGGCAGGATCTTCTCCATACACCAAGCTGGTCCCAAACTCACTGTGGAGCTGTGGAGCCCAGGCTGGCCTTGGACTTATGGCAATCCTCCTGCCTCAGCCTCCTGAGTGCTGGGATTACAGGTGTGTGCCACCATGCCCTGTTTATGTGCTGCTGGGGAATAGAACTCAGCGTTGTGCGCTTGCTAGCCAAGTGCTGTAACCACTGGGCCATTCCTCCAGCCCCCCTAGTTTCTTTTTGCACCTGAGTAGTACTCCACAGCATGTAGTACCTACTCCATGGTACGGGGGTGTTACTGTTTACTTACTGGGGGTCACCAACTTAGGCCAAGTGTGAAAACACTCAAATACAAGTTTTGGTGGGAATATAAATCTCACTTCCGGGCTTGCTAGATTGTCAGAGGTGAGCGCCTGTAAGAAGCTTCTTCCCGGGCGCTATCCAAAGGGGCAGCACTTCTTGGCCCCCTCGCAGCCCTGGAGGAGGCCCAGGGCCTCCCAGACTCCCCAGCACTTGGTGCTGTCTGCGTCTGCAGCCTACTGTCACCATTCCACTAGATATGCAGTAGGAAATCACATTCAAGATAGCGCGCGGGGAGGGTGCGGCATCAAAATAAACAAAAAATTAACGGGCCTGGAGGAGTGGTCCGGTGGTCACAGCGCTGGCCTAGCCAGCTCAAGGCCCTGAGCCGGGCGTGGTGGGCACGCCTGCAACCCCAGCTCTCCGGAGGCTGCGGCAGAGGGTTTGCCCTGAGTTCGAGGCCGCCTGGGTTCCACACTGAGTTGAGGACCGGCCTGGACTGCAGAGCGAGGCCGTCTGGGGCTGGGAGTGCGGCTCAACGCAGCGGCACCCTCCCACGCTAAAAAGCTCCTCTGGTAGGACTATCCTTACCCCCAAAGCCAGTCTCGGGGTTTCTAGCGGGAACAGGCTCCGCCCCGTCGACGGATTGGCTGAAAAAAGAGGCGGGGCTCCCGCGGCGGCGGGTGGGCGGATCCCAGGCCGTAAATACAGCGCCACATGGCACCGGCCGGCAGGGGCGGGGCCAGGGGCGGGGCGGCGAGAAGAGGACCCCGGCGCGGTGACGGGGCGACCCCAGCGGCCGACTTCTCGCGAGAGGAATCAGGGGCGGGGCTCCGCCGCTGGGGGCGGGGCCGCGCCGCGGGAGGATCTGTTAGTCGCGAGGCGCAGGCGGCGGTGGCGGGTGAGGCGCCGGCTGTGGGCCGTGTGTGGGCGCGGTGTAGGGGGTCCGGGGCCCCGCAAGGCGGGGCGGGCGGCTGGGGCGCGGTGCCCCGGCCTTGCCCGGATGGGCTGGTGTGGCGCGGGCCGAGGTCCGACTCCCCGCGCGGCTGCTGCGTGACCTTGGCCAGGCGCTCACCCGCTCTGAGCCGGGGCGCGCCGCGCGGGGCCCTGGCCGGCGCGGCGCGCGGAATCCCTCGTGCGACCTCCGTGCCTCTGGGCGCGGCCGCGGCGCGCCGAGCTCCGGCTCTGCCGCGGGGACCCCACCAGTCTTGTTCTGCGGCTCCGCGGTGTCCGGCAGTGAGATCGACGGCGGCCGGGCGGGGACCGATGCTGCGCTGGTCCCGAGCCCTTCCGGAGGCTCCCGTCCGCGGCCACCGGCGCTGCTGCGCGCCGGGACGTGCCCCGGCGGGGACTGTGCCTCGGCCAGCTGCGGCCTCCTCCGCCGCTGCCCGCCGGCCTGCCGCCGCCTCCGGGCCGCGGGAAGGGCCGGAGGGGACCCCGGAGCCCGCGTCCGCGGTGCCTGCCATGGCGGGCCCGCCTTCTGCGCGGGCACCCGCGGCCCCTTGGCGCGGATGCGGGGTCCGTCAGGCCTGGCACGGCGGGCGGCGCTGCCTCCGTGGCTGTTACGTTATTTCTTTACCAGCCGCGGCGGAGAGGGGCCGGGAGGCGGGTGAGCGAGACATCGCCGGCGCGGGAGGCCGCCGTGCCCACGCCGGGCCTGGCCAGGAGCCGGGCGAAGTCCCGCCGTGCCGCCGCGGTGCCCGCTGGGGGTGCGGCGGAGGGGCTGGTCGGGTCCCCGCGGCGGCGCCCGGTCCCGCTGGCGGGCTGCGGGCGGCGGCGGGTCGCGGCTTGGCCTGGGCAGCCTGGCAACTCCGGGAGGGTCCAGCCGAGCCGGAGCTCTGCGCGAAGGGCCTGGCTTCCCCGGTGGGCGCCACGCACCTGCGCGCGTACACGCGAGGACAGACCGGGCAGCTGAAGCTCCTGGTTAGCCAGAGTGGGGTGTTTGGGTGCGGCGGAGTTGCTGTGGCACGTGGGGACGGACTTGGGGTGCCGAGCTGGGTGCTCGTGGGGAGGAGCCGTTCAGGTTTGGGGAAGCATCGTTGGGTTTGTTTACCCCGACCTGTCACTGGCGTGGGACTGGCGGTGGATCAGGGTGGCCTTGCAGGGGGTCAAGGGTGTGGAGCTGGGCCTAGGGGGAAGCGGTGTGGGGTGTGGTGGGGGAAAGGGCCAGAGGTAGCCAGGCCTGGCTGGCGCCCTGGGCCTGAGCTTTCACACCCGGCCACATCCTCACCCCCCCCCACCCTTTTCCACTTTTGATTTGAGACAGGGTCTCGCTAAGTCACCACGTTACCCAGGCTGGGCTCAAACCCGAGGTCCTCCCGCCTCAGCCTCCGGTAGTGCGGGATAACAGGCCTGCAGAACCCGGCCAGCTCTTAGTTTGGAGCTTTAGAGTCTTCCTCTAAGTCCCGCTCCCACTGGGCGGGCGGGCAAGCCTGGTGACTCCGAGTCACCGTCTCAGAGGCTGCAAGATCGCCAACCCCCTGACTTAGCACTTCCTGCCGTTGACCAAGGAGGTGGTTTCTGAAGCTATTTAGAAACTTTAAAAATGCCTCAGAGGGCTAGAGGAGTGGCAGGAGATTTGAGCGCTTGCCTAGCAAGCCCAAGGCCCTGGGTTCAGTTCCCCAGCACCACAAAAGCTGGGCATGGGGCACATGCCTGTATCCCGCCTGTAATCGCAGCACTCAGAAGGCCGAGGCAGGAGGGTTGTTCTGGGTGGGAGCCCAGCCTGGAATACAGAGCAAGACCCTGTCTCAAAAAAACAAAAGGTTCAGCCAAGCTGGATGGCCCAGGCACCGTCGAGAGTGGGAGTGGGGAGGCCGTGGGCACTGCCTGCCGTCACGGTGGCCTTTTCCTCCCTTCCGCTTTCGGGAGAGACCTGGGGACAGTGGCACTGGGGTCCCCAGTACGAAAGCCCAGCTGCGTCACTGGCACATACCTAGTGACCCCTCCCAGTGTTCAGAGAACCTGTATCCTTTGTCCCCTTTCCTTAGGTATGACGAGATCACCAAAACGCGGGAGGAGAGCTTCTGGTGTGGAGGCCGAGGCAGGACATCCCTGGGGGGTGCCGGGGGCTGAGGGAGGTACAGCGAGCAGGCGCCAGAGGGAAGCAGTGTCCACAGGCCCGCGTGACCTGTGAGCGCAGGGCCGCGTGCTCAGCAGTGCTGAGCCCGTCTCGCAGGGGAGGAGAAAGTCAGGAGCTCTCAGACAGTGGAGCCGGCGAGCAGAGACTTGGAAGGTGGCAGTGAGCACCCGAGACCAGGCCAGGAGGTCGATGTGAGTAGTGACGGCTCCGTGAGAGAGAATAGAGAGAAACAGCACAGAGGCCTCCACCAGGTGACTTCCTAGGGCCAGATGCCCCGTGCCCAGGATAGGACACGTACCGCGCCCAGCGATGCCGGCCGGTCATCCCAGCGCTGTAGAAGCCGAGGCAGGAGGATCTCAAGTTTAAGCCCAGCCTGGGCAACTAAGCAACTTAGTGAGACTCAGTTTTAAAATCAAAATTCAGAAAGGAGCGGGGAGTGTAGCTCAGTGTGATGGTCCTGGGCTCGATCCCGGGACCACAAAAGAGGAGCAAAGGTATCGGTCTCATGGGAGGCGTCTCCTCTGCTGGGCTCCCGAGCGCGGGCCCAGGCGTCAGCGGTCACGGAGGGTCAGCGGGAGGGAGGCTGGCAGGGAGGGGTCGTCCCAAGGAGCCCGCGCGCTCTCCGCAGCAGTCTGGAGAACGGACACTAGCATGGGTGCCTTCCGAGGCACACTGCCACTCGGTGCCAGAACTATGGATGAACCCAGGGTAGAGCACACGTGGTCGTTGCTGCCCAGCCGCTGATGTGAGATGCCGTGGCCCAGGTGCTGGAGGATCGGGCCTGGCTTGCAGAACCCAGAACCTCACGACCCACAATTCCCCGGGGTGGGGTGGGGTGTGGACAGCCCAGAAACACTCCCACAGTTGCCCTCCAGGACCCCCCCGAGGGGGCGAGAAGGGCTGGGAACTAGCGGGGGTCCCAGGGGAGATGGCCCTGGCCTGAAGGGCCCCAGGCTTGGGTAAGAGGAGGTCGCGGGGTACCCTGTCCACTGGGATACCTTTGAGGAGTCGGAAGTGGGCAGAGCTGGGCCAGATTGTTGCGGCGGACAGAAAAGAGCCAGTGGCGAGGCCAGCCATGTTAGTTCCCAGAGAAGCAAACCACAGTGCGGCAGAAGCGAGCGGCCGTGGGCTCCCGGCTCCGAGCGCGTGCGTGGCTGCCCCAGGGGGAGCAGGACATGTAAACATGGCGGGGACTGCGTGCGGAGGGGGGGCTAGCTTCTCTTCTCCCCACGCGGCCACATCATGGCTCTAAGACGTGTCACAGCGAAGTGGGAAGACACAGATCAATGACAGTGAAGGAAGCCAGGCCCCATGGCCAGGCCTGACCCCCAGTCCTCTGAGAGGCTGAGGCGGGAAGATCACACATTCCCACCCAGCCTGGGCAACTTAGCAAGACCCTGGAGTTGTAGCTCCATGTGAAGACCATGTACCGCAAAAGAAAAAAGAACAGGGGAGAAGGGCGGTGGTGGGAGGGGGACGGCCCTGTGCCCCAGCAGGTGCTTAGCCGGTCACTGCAGATGGTGCTTGTCTGTAGCAGCCCCGGCCTCCAGGACGGGTGCGATGGTGCCTCCGGGATGGGTGGCGCGGCCACCCGACTCTGTGCCGCCTTCCTGGTAGGAGGAGGGCGTCTGCTCTTCCTACATCGCCTTCCTTAGTGTCTTTGTTCTCTGCATCCTGTGTCCTGGCTGAGGTCACCGTCAGGTACCTGGAGCCTTCCCCGGCCACCTTTGCCTCTCCCGTGTTTTCTTCCTAGAGGGGATTTAGTAGAACCACTGTAGAGCAGCTACCCGGGAGCCTCCCTGAGCACCTGCTGGATGTGGCGCTGTGCTGAGCCCCGGACAGTGCTGACGGGCAGGATGGCACCACCCTCCTTGGGTTTCTGCCCAGCGCTGTGGTGGCCAGGAGCCGACCCCTTGGGCCAGAGATCTGCGTGAGGACTGAGACGTGTGGTGCTATGAGGCAGTCTGGCCTCCAGGTGGATTTCGGGATTCCTGGAGGAGTAGCCCACAGGGGGACGGTCAGGGCGGCCGCCAGTAGCTGGTGAACCCAGGGTGTCCTCCCTGCGGGAGGGGTGAGACCAGTCACAGCAGTGGGAAGCCAGGGGACACCGGCCATGCAGGATCTGGGGTCAGATGTGCTGGGCTTGGCTCTTCCCAGAATAACCATGACTCTGGGGGCGCTAGGGGCAGGAGGGCAGAGGCAGGAGAGGATCCCAGGCCAGCGCCACAGTGCAAGTGGGAGTGGATGGTGGGGCAGAGCGGTTCCTGGGGTGAGGGTGTGAGGACCCGGGGGGTGCCTGTGGGTCACGGTGAGATGTGTTAACGTTTTCCTTTGGAATCTGTGTACTGGAGAGCCAGCCCAAGGTGTCCTACTGAGCTCTCCTCCCAGGCCGCCGCTTCGTTGTGATTCTGAGACGGGGCCTCTGTGTTGCTGAACGGCTCAAGCTGGGCTTGAACTTGGGATCCTCCTGCCTCAGCCTCCCAGCGTGCTGGGATGGCAGGCCTGTGCCTCCCGGCCAAACTGACGTCGTTTCTTTGCCTTGACTTAGCTCTTACAAATGAGCGATTTCATGGGGCTGGTGTAGTGTGGTGTACGGAGGAGACCTTGGCCGTGATCCTGCAGAGCTGGAGATCTGGCAGGGGACACAGCTGGATTCTGTTACCTGTGGAACTGCCGTGCCCCGTCCCAGCACTGCAGAGGAGTCCCCAGACTGATGCAGTGTGTGGGCTCGGTTTCCCGTGGGTATTCTGGGGCCTGTGTCCTGTTCAGTCCTCATCGGCATGACCTTTTTACCTGTCTGAAATTGTACTTGCTGTCTTGGTGTGGGCTGCAGCGTCACAGAGCGTGGGCGCAGTGACTTCGTCAGCACGGGGACCACACTCCAGGGCGCAAGGCAGAAGCCGGGCCGCGCGAGGCGTGAACGTGGGCCTTGGCAGCGTGGGGAGCAGAGCCGGTCTAGGCCCTGCTCGGAGGAGCCCCAGATGCTGCTGGCTCGGTGGCCCCGCAGTGAGCCCTGTGGGCCTGGCTGTGTCGTCCACGGGAGAGGCTGCCAGTGCTTTCTGGCCTCTTCTGCCAGAAGCATAGATAAATGAACAGGAAGCCTGCTGGGACGCCTGTGCTGAGGCCGCCGATTCCACACGACATGGAGGGAGGGGCTCGTTCTCTCGGAAACGGAGGCAGCCGCCACCGCCTATGGCACAGGCTGTTATCTCAGCCCCAGGTTGCAAGTTCAAGCCCAGCCAGGGCCACTTAGCCACTTAATGAAACCCTGACTCAGGATCAAAATAAAAAGAGGGCAGGAAATGTGACTCATTATGCCGCTGGCCCTGGGCTCGCTTCCCAGGGAGCAGACACCGGGAGGTCTGGCAGACCCCAGCAGCTCTGCAGAACTGCCCCCCATGGGGCCAGCTGAGCCTGGGGCAGGGGTGGGGACGGGATTTCCACTTGGTCAGGCGCCAGCCTGGAGTGTGGGCCGCGGTGGAGACCTGGGCAGGTGGAGGGGTTTTTTTTGTTCCAATTTTATCACAGTTTTTGTGAAGATTAAGTGACATATACGAACAGCTTTATTTATTCTTTTTGGTGGTCCTGGGTTTGACCCCAGGGCCTCCTCTGAGTGCTGGGCAGGCGCTGCCCCCTGGGCCGCACCCCAGCCCCAGCACTCCTCCTTTTAAGACATGGCAGCAGTCGTAGCCAGCTGCAAGCCGGGTGTAGTGGTGCACACCTGTGACCCAGCTCGTGGGAGGCCGAGGGGAGCGCTGCGGGATCGTGAAGCCAGCTTGGGCTGCCTGGTGACTCCAGGACCAACCGGTGCTGAGACATTGTCAAAAGATAAATAAAAAAAGAACAAAGTCAACCGCGAATGCGGTGTTTTTGTTTTTGTTAGCTTTTGTTAAGGTTTTTGAGACAGAGTCTCGCTTTGTAGTCCAGACTGCTCCCGAGCTCACTCTGTGGGCCAGGCTGGCCTGGACTCACGGCTGTGACAGTGTACACTGCAGAAGGCTGGCTACCGCGGGGGGGCAGGAGCGGCCCTGGTCTGTGCATTGCGACCTGCGGGGCAAGCCAGTGGTGGTGCAGCCCAGGAAGGTGCCCTTCCACCCGGCACTGAGCCTCCGACTCTTGGCTTTCACACCCAGCACCTGTGACTGGCGCGAAGACCTGGGTTGTTATTACTTTGCAGATAAAGAATTGCAAGTCAGTCTTGTTCTGCCCAGGCCACTCGGAGAGGCTGGCTTCAGGCTCCCTCCCATCCCACGCGTCGTGAGACCCCTCCCTAAATGGTGTTCTCGTCTGTCCTGCAGACCTGGGAGGCCGGGGCCTCCCCTGTATGCCGAGGATGACCAGCTCTGAAGGTCGCCTCATAAGGCCAGTGAAAACAGTCAACTTTCAACCACATGCATTGAGGTACAATTTCCACACTGCGTGATGGCACCGGGGGTGAGGGGGGAGGCTTGGGTGGACCTCTGTGTGACGGCACTGGGAGACAGGCTCGGGCAGCCTCTGTGTGATGGCACCAAGGGGACAGGCTTGGGTGGACCTCCACGTGACGGCACAGGGGTACAGGCTTGAGTGGACCTCTGCGTGACAGCACCGGGGGACAGGCTTGGGTGGACCTCTGTGTGACAGCACCGGGGGACAGGCTTGGGTGGACCTCTGTGTGACGGCACCGGGGACAGGCTTGGGTGGACCTCCACATGACGGCACCAGGGGACAGGCTTGGGCGACCTCTGCATGGATATGTTGTCATTTGTCCTGGACAGCTGGCCGCGGAGCCGGGGCCTCTTGGGGCAGAATTGGCGTAGAAGACCGCGCTATTTCCCGCTACGCTGGCCGCGCCGTCTCTGGTCCAGCGTGCAGAGCTGCCTCCCCATCCCGACTGTATGCGGGTCGTCGTCCCCATGGGGGGTCATCTCCACACACTGTCCCACGCGTGTCTGTCTGTCTGTGAATCTTTCTTTGTTACCTGTCTGTCCCAGATTGTCTGCTGCCTGGTGGTGCAGGCCTGTGATCCCAGCTCTCTGGAAGGCCGAGGCCGGAGAATCACGAGGTGAAGCCCAGCCTGGGCACTCAGCATCTTCGTGAGACCTCCGCCTCGTTTGCACCCCTATCTCAAATAATAAGAAAGAACTGGGGAGCTGTAAGCGTAGATCAGTGGTGAGAGCACTTTACTGGCATGGTTAAGGCCCTGAGTTCGATTTCCCAGCACCACATAAGCTGGGTGCGGTGTATAAAAGGAGCTGTGGAAAGTCCGAGATGGTAGGGAACAGGAGGGGTTCACAGTGAGGGAGGCGGCGGGAACGGCGGAAGGATGCCGCTTGTGCGTACCAGTCCCTCCTTGGGTGAGTGTGAATTGCAAATATATGCAACGAAAAGAATAATTGAAAAAAAATTAAAAAGTGATGGGTATAGTCCCCAGTACCAAAAAGGAAGGCGGCCCTTTGTGGTTCAGACGTCCCTTGCGTATTCCAAGAATCGGCCCTTTGTCATGTGCATATTTTCTCTTCCTGAGATCTACCAATTTTTTCTCTGGTCCTGCGTCCTTGGGGAGAGGGGGCAGTACTGGGGACCAAGCACAGGGCTATTGCGCTGAGCTACATTTCCAGGCCTCTTTTATTTAAAAAAATTTTTTTTTCTTAGTTTTGATTTAGAGACAGGGTCTCACTAAATCGTCTGAGTCACCCCAGCTGGGCTCAAACTTACAGTCTGCGCGCCTCAGTCTCCCCGAGTACTGGGCTCAGTTATCCGAAAGGTGAAAGTTGAAGAGTCTGAGTTTTAAATTTTGGTAGAGTCCAGTTTTCCGAGTTTTATTTTTTCCTGTGGTCCGTGTTTCGCGTGCCTCCTCAGCGTGCAGGGCAGCGCCTGCTGCTCCGAGGGTCCCACAGCAGGTGTCGGCATTTCGGGCCCGTGGCTCCGAGGGGACTGTGCTTGCAGCGCGGGGGTCAGGACTGAGGGTGCCTCCTGCGCGGCCAGCTGGTGCCCTGTGCCTGGTGAGGACAGCTCGCCCTTCGCGGTGGGCCTGACGATCACGACACGCGTGGGTGCGGCCCCCTGGCCGGTCTCTGGCCTGCGTCCTCACATATCTCTGCGGCCCCTCGGCCGCCCCGCGCGTCCCGGGCCTGGATGCGCGCTGTTGGCCCTGACGCTGCGCCGCCTCAGGCTCGCGTGGCCTCTCTCTGTTCTTTGCTTCGCCAAATGAAAATTTGAAATGAGTTGGTCGGTTATGCTAGGCTTGGCTGGGGGCTGCTGGGGCTGCCCTCCCCCCATGGGCGGGGCTGCTTTCCTCCCCGTGGGCGGGGCTCTCCTCCCCGTGGGCGGGGCTCTCCTCCCCATGGGCGGGGCTCTCCTCCCCCTCGTGGGCGGGGCTACCGCCCCCCGTGGGCGGGGCTCTCTCCCCATGGGCGGGGCTGTCCTCCCCCGTGGGCGGGGCTCTCTCCCCGTGGGCGGGGTTGCCCTCCCCTCCCCCGGAGCTCAGCGTGCTGTGGGAAGGGGGAAGCGGGGAGGGAGGTGGGGAGTGTTGGGTAAATGTCCTGCATTGTTTTTGTTTGGTTTGGTTTTGGAGGTGGTGGGGACGGGGCCAGGGCCTTTGCACTGAGCTACATCCTCAGCCAGTTTTTAAAGTAATTTTTTTGAGGCTGAGTGCCACTAAGTTGCTAAGTTGCCAGGCTAGGCTGGAACTGGTGATCCTGCTGTCTCAACCCCCTTGTGTGAATTCTTTTTTTTTTTTTTTTTTTTTTTTGGAGGCAGGGTCTTGCTGCGTAGGCCAGACTGGCCCTGACTCACTCTGTGAGACCCTCCTGTGTGGGTCTCCACAGGAGTCCACTGTACCGCCCTCTGCAGGTGCCTGCTTCTGTATCCCTGAGGGTCCCCAGCTGCGGGGGGGGGGGGGGGGGGGGGGGGAGTCAGGCCTGGGTCTCATGGGACCCTCCCTCAGAAGAGCGGCAATGCCACTGGCAACTTCTCTGGCCCGAGGTGACCCAGGTAAATCCTGACAGGGCTGCCCAGGCGGCCTTTGGGGGCCACAGGGCGCTCCCCTGGAGACACTGCAGTTGCAGGTGTGTGGGAGCTGCTGTCGAGGCCGGTGCCCTCTCTCCAGAAAGCAGCAGACACGGTGTCTGTGCTGGTCACCCGGACACAAGCCTGAGGTCTGCAGCGCCAGCCCGTCCTGGCTGAGTCATTTCTCTCCTCTCGCCCCTCACTGATGGCTGAGTGTGGTCAGTTGAGTCCAGATGTGCCTCAGCATCCCAAACCTGGTACACGCTAGGCCCAGCGTGCCAGGCCCGTGTCGTCCCTGCCCGCCGCCCCCGCCCTGGCCCTTCCCCCTTCCTGGCCTGCCCTGGCTTTAGGCTCTGGCAAATGCCCACCACTCTGCCCAGACCCCATGTGGCCACCACAGGGCCAGCCACCCAGCGTCCCCAGCCCTTGGTGTGGCCCACGTGGCCTTCAACTCTCGGTGTGTCCAAGAGATGTGGCCACTCGCAGCTCCAGGAGCTTTGACGTTGAATGGTTTATCCAGCTTGCTGCGCGGGCTCTTCCCGGGCTGCTCGGAGTTGCGACGCGGCCGAGCGGAGCAGCCTGTGCCACAGCCTTCCTGCCCGCCGGTGGGCAGGCAGTGTGGCCCCTGCCACCCGAGCTTCTGTTCCTGCGGGTGCTGGTCCTCCGACAGGGTTATCAGCTGTTCTTTTCACAGCCCCTTTAGGGGGGAGGAGCTCAGCGTAGACCACGGGCCTTGCGTGGACGCCTGGGTCCCACTCCCAGGGCCACATGCCCCCTGCGGAGAGGGTTTTGGCCTCGGTCACCTGTTGACTCATAGGTTGTGCTTGTCCCGTGGTTTCTTCCTTTTGCTGACTCTGGGTCTGATCCTTCCATGGAGACAAGCGCTTAGGACCATGTCGCCCACCTCTGTTCTCTGGTGCCACCCCAATACCGCCCCGCCCCTTGGGTTTCTATACATTGCATTTCCATTTCTGGCCAGTTGGGTGTGGGGTTTTTTGTGGTGGGTGGTGGGGGACAGGGTCTCACTCTGTAGTCCAGGTTGGTCCTGAACTCACTATGTACCCCAGGCTGGCCTTGAACCCAGGCCAATCCTCCTGCCTCAGCCACCCAAGTGCTGGGATGACAGGTGTGTGCCACCATGCCCAGCTTACAGATGTGTTTTAAATATTGTCCTCTAAGGCTTATTCAACTGATCGATACTTAGAATTGGATCTTGTGGTTTCTAAATGGAGACTTTCCTGTCTTCTGATACTGATTTCTAGTCTTATTACATTATAGACAGAGAATTCTGTGATTTCATTTCTTTTAGATTTGTTTGGGTTGCTGTGTGTGTGTGTGTGTGTGTGTGTGTGTGTGTTGCTGTGTGTGTGTGTGTGTGTGTGTGTGTGTGTGTGTGTGTGTGTGGTGTGGTGTGGTGTGTGCTGGCCTGTGGCTGCTCCTCAGTGTTTCAGACAAAGGCATCAAGGACACGTAAAGTTCCCAGAGTTTCTGGAACCCTGAGCCTTCCGCAGGGACGACATGCAGTTCACACCTGAAGAAGTTTTACGGCCGCGCAGCCACGAGCCGAGGTCCATTTTTACTGGGGGCGGGGGGATGGGTGCTGCTGAGTGCATCCCTGCTGGCTCCGCTCCGTGAACCCCGCCACCGCTCTGAAGCCTGCCGTGTCACCAGGGACAATTCCCTCACCTCCTGTAACTGGGACTCTGGGTTCTGTGGGTGCGGCACCCACACAGAGGGGCAGAGTCAGGCAGGTGGCTCTGTCTTTGGGGGTGGGACCCAGTTCCCATGTGGCCCCCAACACACCAGCCTCCGACGGGCTTCAGGTCCTGTGCAGGGCCTGCCTCTGTTGGGTTCCATGTGCCCAGCAGGACAGTGTTTGGGGACAGATGTCATAGCGTTAGCCTTAGGTCTTGGTGACAGCCTCCTGGGGCCTCGTCCCAGTGCCTGGCGCAGGGACAGCAGGTCCTGCAGGCTCTCTGGGCCCTCTTGTGCACTGGGCAGCCAGCTCTGTGGAGTCAGTCACACGCATGGGGGTTTCCCAGGCTCTGCAGGGATGGGGCCAGCAATGGTGGGCGGAAGAGGGCCCCTCTGTGGCAGGGGACCTGCCTGTGGGGCTCACTCTGACGCCTGTCCTCCTCCCCCCAGGCTTGCCCAGCACCATGCCCCGGCCCCCTGCGGCGCTGCACTGAGAGGCTCCAGCAGCCAGCGTGCAGCATGGCCAAGCCCCGCCTCTTCCGGCTGTGGCTGGCGCTGGGCTCCGCCCTCACCATCCTGCTCATCATCGTGTACTGGGACAACGTGGGCACCGCGCATTTCTACCTGCACACGGCCTGGTCGCGGCCCCGGGCCCCGGTGCCCCTGCCCACGGGGGCGCGGCCCGAGAACAGCGGGGCCGCGGCCCCCACGGATGACTTTCTCCACCAGCTGCTGGGCGCCCAGCAGGGCAGCCTGGCCGGCAGGAGGGCAGCGCCCGCGCCCAGCCGCCTGGAGGAGAGCGTGCGGGGCTATGACTGGTCGCCGCGGGGCGCCCCGCCTGGGCCCGACGCCGGCCGGCAGCAGGCGGCGCGCCGGAACGCCCTGCGTGCCTCGTGCGCCAACGCCAGCCTGGCCTTCCCCACCAAGGCGCGCTCCTTCGACGACATCCCCAACTACGAGCTGAGCCACCTCATCGTGGACGACCGCCACGGCGCCATCTACTGCTACGTGCCCAAGGTGGCCTGCACCAACTGGAAGCGCGTGATGATCGTGCTGAGCGGCAGCCTGCGCGACGGCGGCGCGCCCTACCGCGACCCGCTGGCCATCCCCCGCGAGCGCGTGCACAACGCCAGCGCGCACCTGACCTTCAGCCAGTTCTGGCGCCGCTACGGCCGCTTCTCGCGCCGCCTCATGAAGGCCAAGCTGCGGAAGTACACCAAGTTCCTGTTCGTGCGCGACCCCTTCGTGCGCCTCATCTCCGCCTTCCGCAGCAAGTTCGAGCTGGAGAACGAGGACTTCTACCGCCGCTTCGCCGTGCCCATGCTGCGCCTCTACGCCAACCTGAGCAGCCCGCCCGCCTCCGTGGGCGACGCCTTCCGCGCCGGCCTGCGGGTCACCTTCGCCCACTTCATCCAGTACCTGCTGGACCCGCGCACCGAGCGCCTGGCGCCCTTCAACGAGCACTGGCGCCAGGTGTACCGCCTCTGCCACCCGTGCCAGATCGACTACGACTTCGTGGGCAAGCTGGAGACGCTGGACGAGGACGCGGCGCAGCTGCTGCGGCTGCTGCGGGCTGACGCGGACCTGCGCTTCCCGCCCAGCTACCGCAACCGGACCGCCAGCAGCTGGGAGGACGGCTGGTTCTCGCAGATCCCCCTGGCCTGGCGGCGGCAGCTGTACCAGCTGTACGAGGCTGACTTCGTCCTCTTCGGCTACCCCAAGCCGGAGCACCTGCTCAGGGACTGAGCCCTGCCTGGCCCCTCGGAGCCGGCTGGTGGAGCGGCAGGGGTCAGGGCGGTGGGGGGGGGGGTCTTCTCCTGGCTGCCTCTCCCTCCAGGGGGACGGGGGACGCGGTCACGCCATTCTGCTGAAGGGCTCGGACTCAACCCTGCACACTCCAATTTTTAAATAATCCCCAGTTTTGCATTCTGACTCCCTGTTAATCCACAGCCCGGACTCACGGAGCACTGTGTGAATATCGTTTTCTAAAATTAATATATTTCGGATATTTAACGCGAAAGGGCAGGAAGGCTGGAGTCCAGTGTGGCGCCCACACCCCACCCCTGGTTCTAGGGTCGGCTACAGGGAGGCTGCAGGGGCGGGAGCTGAGAGGGGCCCGTGTTCCCCAGGGAGGCTGTGGCGTGGTGTGGCCTGTGAATCAGGCTGTGTCACTCCGGCTTCAGTGCTACCACTAAATCCCACGGGCTGGGTTATGTTACAGAGAAAAGGGAGCCGGGGCTGGGCCTGGCTCGTCATCCCCGCACTCGGGGCGGGCAGGAGGTTAACCAGTTCGAGCCCAGCATGGGCACCATAGTGACTTACGGAGAGCCTGCCTCAAAATCAGAAGTAAAAATGGGCTGGGGGCGTAGCTCAGTGCCACAGGAAATGAAAAGGGACATGGGGTCACGGTGTGGAGGCTTGGGCGCCTGGCACTGGCTTCTGCTGGGCCCGGGTGAGGACTCAGGCCAGGTGGTGGAGGCAGCACGTTGCCTGACGGGAGGCCAGGCTCCGCTGGGCGCTTCCCTCCTTCCCAGGGCACGGCCTCGTGGCCTAGGGACCCCAGCTGCCCTTGGAGGACAAACCTACATGCAGGGCGGGTTCCGCCCCTGTTGAGAGGGGCCACAGCCAAGTCCGCCGGCATGAGCGCCCTTTGCTGGGTGACCGCAGGGAAGGCGAGGCGTTGGGTCTCAGGCCTTCTGTTTGCTGCGGACTGCGGATGGTCTGTCCGGGACCGGAACCCTGGGAGGCCGCGCTGCCCGGCCGTCTCTCCCACCTGACTCGTCACACCTGGCAAGGGTGGTGTGATTAAGAGGCTGCCACTGGGGCATGCCCGCCACAGGCCCAGAGCCAGCGGGGAGCTCAGCGTGGCTCAGCCGGGCCAGCTGTGGTGTCACTGGCCCTGGGAACACAGCTGACCGTGAATGCCAGGGTCTACAGGAGTGGGGGACAAGGGCGTGTGGCCCAGGAGAGGCCTGTCAGGGTGCCCCAATGCTTCTGGTGGCCCAGGCCCTCAGCACTGGCCCCGTCACTGCTCCCTGTCTCTGCTGTGGCTCACAGTCAGCAGCACGCTCCGCGCCGCCTTCCCTGTGCCAGGGGTCAGTGCGCCCGGGCTCTGGGAGCTGGCCACACTGCACAGGGTGTCACTGCACAGGGCAGGAGGGAGGGGCTCCAGGTGGGACCGAGGCTCACAGGCCTGTGGTGGCCAGGTGCCCGGGAACCAGCCTCACTAGAAATCACCTGCCTCCCCTGGGGACGAAGGCCACTCGTTCTTTTTCTTCTTCCACGGGTGGGGTGGGGCCCCGCGCCTTCACTGCGTGACCGCCCAGCCCTGTGTTTGCCCTGAGGCAGGGTCTTGCTTGCTCTGGCACTCCCTTGCCCAGACGAGGCTTGAAATTGTGCCAGGACGACGGGCCTGCGCCACTCTCCCTCCTCGTACCCAGCCCGGATGCCACGTGTGAGGTAACTTACGCCCGGGAAGGGCCGTCCCCTGGTGTCTGGCTGCCCAGTGGCAGCACCATCCTCTCAGGGACCCGGTGTGCCCGCACCGTGCTGGTCCCTGAGTGGGCAGTGGCTGTGTGGTCTCAGGTTGTGGGAAACCTGGCCCAGGAAATCCTGCTGTCGGGCCAGGGTGGTCTCCTTCAGGACAGCGTGCGGGGGTGCGCGGCCTCTGGCAGGTGGAGCCCAAAGGCCTGGGCCGCGGGAGGGCAGTCAGGGGAGTGTGGGACGTCAGCGGACCCGGGGGAGACACTGGCTTCCAGCTCTGTGCCACACGCCCCTCCTCGCCGCCCACGCCTAGTGCCCTGTCTCTAGCAAGGAGCCAGGTGGAGCCAAAGTTTGGATCCAGGCCTGACCCAGGCTGGCGGCCACCGAAGCTGCCCCAGAGAGGGGTCACGCTTCTAGGGTGGACAGGCCAGAAGGGCAGCCTGACACGGCAGGCAGGAGCATGCGGAGCCGGCCGGTGGCAGCCACAGTGTTCCTGGGCTCCAGGCAGTCCCGTGGCGTCCTGGCCTGCTGGTGTGGGAGGATACCGGCCAGGAAGAAGCTGGAGAGTTTGGCACACACCTCTGGCCTGGCAGCTATCTCCGTGTTTTTTTTTTTTTTCCCTTTTGGAGACAGACTCATTCTGCAGTTCAGGGTGGTCCTCAACTCACTGGGTAGCCCAGGTTGCCTTTGAACACACGACAATCCTCCTGCCTCAGCCTCCTGAATCAAGGGCCACTATGCCCAGCTGTTAACGTGATGCTGGGGACCAGCTTCGGGGCCTTGTGCTTCCTAGGCAAGTGCTCGAGCCCCTGAGTTAAGCCTCCAGCATTTTTTGTTTTTTGGGGAGTTTTGGGGGGGGGGGTTGTTTTTGTTTTTTGAGGCAGGGTCTCACTCTGTGGCCCAGGCTGGTCCTGAACTCACTATGGAGCCCAGGCTGGCCTTGGACTCAAGGCAATCCTCCTGCCTCAGCCTCCTGAGTGCTGGGATGATAGGCATGCGCCACCACACCCAACTTACGTGGTGCTGGGGAATCAAACTCATGTACGTAGTGCTTGACTTAGTGCTTACGGCAAGCGCTTTAACTGCGGATAAAATTCACATCACATAAATATGCTGTCCTGTTTCTGCATGAATAAATTAATGGCCAGGACGGTCACACTGTTACACAGCCAACGAAACCATCCTGGTGCAGAACTGAGCCCTGTCTCCCCTGAAACTCTATCCCCACCAAAACCTGATCCCCTGCCCTCCACTGGCCCCAGCGACACACTGTGCTTTGGCTGTAGGTGTCTGCCAGCTTTAGGGCACCCATGTTTGTGGAACCCAGTGTGTCCCTCAGTGACCCTGGCTCATCCCTGCGAGCCATGTCCTCATGGCTCGCCCGTGCTGGACCCGGTGTTGCAATGTCCTTGCCCTTGGAGGCTGAATCCTCGCAGTGGGAGCCCCCCCCCCCCACCTGCTGGCTTATAACCGATGTGCGCAGGAGCATTCACGCTGCACTTGCTGCCTGGTTCTGCTCCACGGCTTGCAGTGACTGAGAGATCGCCCCAGATCGCCCAGCTCACACTGGGAGACATGAAGTGGAGGTGAGACCCCTCCTCGGGGGTCTCAAGTCCACACAGTGACCCAGCTGCGCCCACTCCCCCTTGGCTCCGTGGCGCCACGCAGAGGTCGCGCCCAGGGCTGTGGGTGACCCAGCATGGCCCTCCAGTGCCCCAGAGAGTGCCTCTTCCAGGTGATGGTGTCGGGCTGCCGGACAGGTCTGTCCGTGGCGTGACCGTGAGCAGGGACACAGCCCGCGTGGCTGCCCTCTCCGTCTCAGCCAGGCTCTGGGCTGCTGCTGGGCCCCAGCAGCAGGGGGACAGTGAGGGTTTAGAAACACCACAGCCTGGCCTTGGACGGTACGGGCCCGAGCCTGGCACACATTGGGCAGCAGGCTCCTCCGGCAAGCTGGGCTGGGGACTGGGGTCGGAGCCCCAGCAGGCTTTGGAGAGTAGAGGGGGCCCCCAGTGGGCGGAGCCAAGGGACCTCCAAAGGTCTCCATCCGTCCAGAACTCAGAAGCCCCCTCAGGTCTCAGGTGGCCTGAGCATGTGGGCCAGGCTTTGGAAACTGAGGCACAACTCTTCGCTGCGTTTGCCTTGGGGTGGAGCCAGTGGTGTCTTTTTTCTTTTCCTTTTTGAGATAGTTTTGTCCGCAGTTCAGGCTGGACCTGAGCTCACGGCAGTCCTCCTGCCTCAGCCTTCCGAGTGCTGGGATCATAGGTGCGCGCCACCACGCCCGGCTTACTTGTGCCTGATTTTTGCAGTGTGTGCGGTTACCACCCCACGCTGGTTACCCCTCAGCCATCGGAGCTCCTGAGCTCAGCCGCACTGAGTGGAGGCATGGCTGTTCTGGGCCAAGGACACTCCACCTAGAATGTCCCCAGAGATTTGATGCGTGGAGCCCTGTGCAGAGGGGCACCGGCCCCCACCCTGCAGGGCTGGCCCAACCTAAAGTCCCCAGGATGGCAGCGTGGGGGGGTGACTCTGGGTTCCATGCCCACCTGCTTCTTTTTCTTTCCCTTTAGTGTTACTGGGGTCAAGCCTGATAGCCTGAGGCTTTCACACTGAGCTATAGCTCCAGCACTTTTTACATTTTTGATTATATCCCATTTTGTGTCAGGTCTCATTAGTTGCCCAGGCTGGCCTTGCGAATTTGCAGTCCCTGCCTCAACCTCCTGGCATGCTGAGGTTACAGGCCAGCCGTCTCAGCTTGGACAGGCTGGGAGGCCGGAGGCTGGTGGACAGCTGGTGACACCTCACCAGGGGATGGGGACCCAGTGAGCCCTTCCCAGGAGCCTCACTGGGCAGTGGCCTTTGGTGAAACTGCTTCTGCTGCAGAGGAGTTGCGGACAACTGGAGACGAGCAGCGATTCAGACCTGCCTGCTGGGCACTCCCATCAGTGTCCTTCCCCAACGCCTTGCTCTCCAGGAACTTGGGGTCTGGACCTCAGGGGCACTGACTGGCAGAACGCATTTTAGATTTGGGGTTCAGGCTGCTGCCCCTGAAGGTATTTCTGGGTTTCCAAAAAGTTTGTTTGAAAATGCTTTGGTTGTGAAATATTCCAGCAGTGTGACCCAGAGCCCCAGTCTGAGCTGTGGGCAGGGGTGGCACGGGGGCAGCTGGACAGACAGGGCTGTGTCCTCCCAGTCCGGTTCACTTGACCCTCCCCTTCCCCCATCTGACAGCCGGCAGGTTTGTGTCTTCAGAAACTCAACCTGAGGGGGCAATGTCCCTGAGGGTATTCTCCCAAGGGTGCCCATCCCGTGGGAGGCAGCTGTCCTGCTAGGCCCCTCCCATCCCCCACGACCACATCCCAGCGTCTTGGGGTCCCCATGCAGGGTTGTCACCGGACCAGCTGTGAGACTGCACGGTAGAGGCAGACGCTGGGAGGAGGCCCTGTGACGGAGCCCGGGCCGTGGGGGGTCTTGGGAAGGGCATGGGCTTCCTGTGGGTCATGGCTCCTGTTTCCAGATGGGAAGTGAAGATCGAGGTTGTGGTGACCTTCTGAGGCCACTAGAAGCCCAACTGTCCAGGCCAAAAGTGAACACGCCCTCCGGTGGGAGTGCTGCCCACCCGAGGCAGGGGCCCGGCCCCTCAGCCGCTCAGGCGGTGGTGCTGGGCCCCGCAGGCCCTGGTATTTCGGAGGAGCTGCAGGCGGGATCAGTGCGGGGCTGGGAGGCAGCAGCCGCCCTGGCCCCGGGGGCTGCGGTGGGGAAGCAGGACGGCCAGGTCACCCTGGGGGAGCAGTGTGGCTGGGGTGGAGCCTTAGCCAGGCTTGTCCTGGGGCTCTGCTGTGGACGGGGCGTTGGCTGTCTTGGCAGTGAGGCCCGGGCAAAGGGAG
Source organism: Ctenodactylus gundi (assembly GCA_004027205.1). Classification (NCBI taxonomy): domain Eukaryota; kingdom Metazoa; phylum Chordata; class Mammalia; order Rodentia; family Ctenodactylidae; genus Ctenodactylus; species Ctenodactylus gundi. Next base: position 41,204 of record PVKB01006247.1, on the reverse strand, counting down.
GAGGGGAAAAACCCAGCGCTTAGCAAAAACATCTCTAACCCCGGGTGTGGCCGGGTTTCAACCCCGCGGGCCAGAGCACCATCCTGGCCAGCAGCGGCCTTGCTGGGCTGCTCTTCGGCCGGCCTGGCGGAGCTGTAGAGCCACTTACCGTCCAGCTGGCACAGCTCCCGCCCCGGGGCACGGGCCAGGAGCCTGGGCATTCCTGGGTCCGGCTTCTCCTCTGGCACCATGCTGACCTTGGGGCTGACAGTGGTACTTTAGACATGTCCCTTTTAACCTGTGGCCCCAAGACAGGTCCTGAGGGGTGACCTAGGGCCAAGTTCCAGTGGGGATCCGCCAGTGATGTGGTGTGGCACAATCCTGAGTGACGGGAGGGTCCCCAGGCCAGGGGTGCCTGCACCCCTCTCCACAGGTCTGGATCCTGTCCCATGAGCTCTGCATACCGAAGTGCCCCTGGTAGCAGTGAGCTTCTGCAAGGCAGGCCCCACAGCAAAGGTGGGGGTGGGGGTTGTGTTTGTGTGTGGCTGTCGCCACTGGCCCCCAAGGTAGCTGGGCTGACCACCTCCATAGCTCAGGACCCCCAAGTGGGGTCAGAGCTTCCGGGGCTGCAGAGCAGACTCCAGGCCTTCCTGAAGCCATCCTTGGTGTTGGGGTGCCCCCAGAACCGCCCACTAGCCATGGTTCCACGGGTCCCCGCCCTCTTGCCCTGCCTCCAGGGCAACCCCTGCACAGAGCCAGAGAGTCCCTTGGCGCCCCACTCCTGCTCCCTGCCTGCTCCCCAGCTGGCCAGTCAGGTCCTCCTAGAGCCCCTAAACCCTGCTGTCCAGGGGAATGGACACAACCCCCTCCAGAAGCAGCCTCATATATATTCATATGTATGCATATATTTTACATTTTAAATTGTATTTTAAATATGTATGTATATAGACAGGCTCTTACTCCATAGCCTAGGCTGGTCCTGAACATACTATGTAGCTCAGGCTGGCCTTGAACTCAGGGCAGTCTTCCTGCCTCGGCCTCCCAAGTGTTGGGATAGCAGGGATATGCCCCCACGCCTAGCTTATGCAGCACTGGGGGGCAGAGCTCAGGGCCTTGCACTGGCCGGCAAGCACTTTAGCTGGAGTTATGCCATCAGCCCCCCAAATTTTTTTTATTTTTTGCTTTGTGACAGGATCTTGCTGAAGTTGTTAAGTTGCCCAGGCTGGACTCAGACTTGGGATCCTCCTGCCTCAGCCTCCCGTAAATTCTTCAGACACAGCTCCAAGGGTCACCAAGGGTAGGGCCAGTCGCTCTCCCAGCGTCTCCTGGTGGCCAGAGGCCAGGTCTTCTGAAACCTTCTCGACAGCCCTCTGAGTCATGTGTTGACTTACAGTGTTTGGAAGACATGGGAAATAAAAAGCAGGATGAGAAGTTAATTATATATTTGACCCATCACCTCTAAACTATTGTCATTTCAACTTGCAATTCCTATGAACATGTTAGGAAGGTACACACACACACACACACACACACACACACACACATTTTTGAGACAGGGTCTCGCTCTGCAGTCCAGGCTGGTCCTGTGCTCACTGTGTATCCCAGGCGGGCCTCCTCCGGCACAGCCTCCTGAGTCGTGTTGCCACAGCTAGCGTTATTTATATAGTGCTGGGGAATTGAACCCACAGCCTTGTGCTTGCCGGGCAAGCGTTTTGACTACTGAGCTATGCTCTATTTTGTGTGTGTGAGAGAAGCTATGTTGTATTGTTTTTGGGGTATGGGTCCTGTTTTTGTACTGATTTCAAAATCCATGAGTGGACGTGGCGGTACACACCCTGCAATTCTAGCACTCTGAGAGGCTGAGGCACGAGGATTGCGAGTTCAAATTCGACTTGAGCAACTTATAATTTAGCAAGAACCTATTTCAAAACTTAAAATTAAGGCTGGGGAGGCCTGGAAGAACAGCACAGCAGTCAGAGCCCTTGCTGAGCAAGCACAAGGCCGAGTTTGATTCCCCAGCACCATGTACGCTGAGTGTCGTGGTGCACACCTGTAATCCCAGCACTGAGGCAGGAGGATGGCTGTGGGTTCAAGGCTAACCTTGGCACACAGTGAGTTCAAGACTAGCCTGGACTGCAGAGCAGTCAAAAATAAAAAAAAAAAATTTTAAAAAAAGCGAATGTAGTGGGGAAGCCCGGAGTTCAATCTCCAGTACCAAAATCAAAACAAAATCAACAACCAAAAAACCCACATAAAAGTTGTGTATTTGTGCTGAATGCCCACAGGTGGCCCCACTGTCCACGCCGGGCTGTGTCCCAGCGCTCTTCCAGTGTGCAGATGGGACTCAGGCTCGGCGAGGCAGTGACTGGCCCCGCGGCACTCGGAGGCCACCACCCGGCTCCTGCCCTGGGGTGCCTCAGTTCTGTCTCACAGGGGCCTCTGGGACGTTGTGGCCCAGTGTCCAGTGCATGGCTCCAGCCTGCAGCCCTGGCGTGATCTCCAGAGCGTCCCCCTCCCCTGGCTATAGAAGGGTGGAGTCAGGGCCTCCAGGGGGACCAGGGGCTCCCCCAAGTCCACTAGGGTCTCCCCTAGTGGCGTGGGAGGCTGCTCCCAAGCCACCCACTAGGGGGCGGCGTTGGCTCGGGATCGGGAGAGCGTGACTCCCTGTGCTCACTCCTGGGAGCAGGCGTGCATGAGGTCACCTCCCAACCCACCTGTGTGCCCCAGCGGCACCACCTGCCTGGTGTGCCGGGGCACAGACACCCAGACAACTGGCCCGGGAAGACCCCCAGTTACGTGCGGCCCTACGGCAGGGACTGAATTTGCGGTAGTCCTGCCTCAGCCTCCCAGAAACTGGGATTACACGCCTGGGGCGTAGGGAAGCGATTAAAACGTGGGTTCGACTCTCCAGCACCACATAAATTGGCTGTGGTGGTGCACACCTGCCATGCCTACGCCAGGGCAGCTGAGGCAGGAGGATTGCCACCTGTGGCCCTGGCCTCTCCTGCCCCGCCCTGGCCCCACGCCCTCCTCTCCCCAGTCCCATGGGTCCCCCCCCACACACACACACACCCAGGTTTAGCCAGGTAAAATATTACCATTACCTCCTGCAGCTGAGGCGTCACCGGTGCAGAACCAAGTGCAGATTCTTAAGGGAACCACCTGGCAAATAGCCACACAAAGCCGGGCCTGGTGGTGAGCTCCAGTGATCCCAGCACTCCGGGAGGCTGAGGCAGAAGGATTCCAAGTTCAAGTCCAGTCTAAGTGACTTAGTAAGACTGTGCTTCGAATAATAAGTGAAAAATAAAGCGGGACAGGAATGGAAAGTAGTGCAAAGGCCCTGGTTCAGTCCCCAGCATTGAGGAGGGAACAGGGGACCGGGCATGGGCGGGCTGGAGGCTGCCCTTCCTTGAGCTCTCTGTCCGGCCCTGCTTGGCCTGGGGCTCCAAGAAGCTCCACTACCGGCCCAGTGGTGGCCGGGGCCTGTGCTTGAGTCCTTCATCCACGATGCAAGGCCCAGCAGGTGGCACTGGGCACCCCGCCTGGCAGCTGACTCTGGATGGTGTGGCCAGCCGATGCCCTGGAGACCCTCTTGCCTCTGCCTTGGGCCCCAGGAGTTCTGCACCAGGAGCATGCTGCCTAGGTGGGGCGCACACCTCCAGAGGGGCGGCAGGACCAGGGACCGAGCCCTTTCTGTGGAATGGCACTGAGGGCCCTGTCTGGGGAAGGCCGGGTGGGGAAAGCAGTGGGGACAAGGCTTAGGCAGTGAAATCGTGCCAGCCGCATACGGGGCCGGGGCCCTGGAGTCACAGCACGGTGCCGCTCTGTCCCTGGGCTCCTTCTGCAGTGGAGACTCGCCCTTGCCGGCGTCCCCAAGCCCGAGCTGCTCACCTCCCAGGCCGCTGGAACCTGGACTGTGGGAAAACGTGTCCAGGGCCAAAGCCCACCGCCAAGGGACCGCGCTGGCCCCAGGCTCTTGGGCGCCTGCCACGCACTGGCAGCCAGACAATGCCCACCTCTGAGCCAGGCTGAGGCAGTGTCCATGGTGAGGGGCTGCGTGCCACACAGAGCCAGCCCCGTCCGCGGTCGCTGGGCCGTGGCCCTGCTATGACTTTGTTCCACACCGGGCCCGGGGAGGGGAGCCTGCGTGCTGGCTAGGGCTGGCTGGGCGCAAAGCTACCCGCTGCCCCAGGGTCCTGGGAGCTCGGCCACAGGCAGAGGCAGCCGCCCGGTCGCTGCCCCGGCTCTGTGCTGCTCCATCCAAGGATGGGCCTGGTGTGCTCCCGGAAGGAGGCGCCCCCGCTCCGGTTCCGGGACGGTCAGGCAACAGGCCAGGTCACGACGGGTCCCTCGGCATCCCCTGGCTCCCAAAGCCTGGCCACGGCCCCATCCGGCCGGCTGTGCCCGCTTCCTGCTCCCTGCCCATCCCACCACTGCCTAGACTGGCAAGACCGGGCGTGGCGCGAGGCCTCGGCCTGAGCCCAGGGTGATCAGCTGCTCCTCAGCCACTGGGCCAGGGTCCCCCCAGATGGTGTTGGCAAAGCCCATGCTCACAAAGACCTATTCAACTGGGCCCACCGTCTTAGGGCCGGAATCCCGGCACTCTGGGAGGCTGAGGCAGGAGGATCTCAAGTTGGAGTCCCACCTAAACAACTTGTCGACTTGCTGAGACCCTGACTCAGACGATAAAAAGGGCCTGGGGTGTGACTCAGAGTGAAGGCCCCACGTTCAGTCCCCAGCACCACAAAAATAAATAAGGACATAAGTAATAGTAAGGCGGGGCGTGTGCAGCCACGATACCAACGTCAAAAAGTCCAGCACTCCAGGAGGCTGAGGAGGGAGGGTCCAGGGCTGCCTGTGGGTCAGGCCTCCGGCCGGGGGCACAGGGTGCAGCATCTCCATTTGCCTCTGCCCTGCAGGGCAGCGTGGGTGGAGCCGAAGGGACAGGAGGAGGAAGCCACCCCTGCCCAGCCAGGAAGGCCACCGTCCTCCTCCGAGGGCCCCAGGACTAGAGCGGCCCCCAGGCCCCTCTGTCCCGGCCTCAGGCAAGCAGAAATCACCGTTCTGCCCAACACTCTGTTCCAGGGCGCCCCCATGTCCTGGTCCCTGGCCTCCGGGCCCCTGCCCACCCTGACCCGCTCCCGGGGGTCCCGGCAGCCCCTGCGGAGGGGGCTGGATGGCATCTTCACTGCCCCAGTTGGGCCAAGGCGCTGCTTTGCGCTGAAAAGATGGCGCTGCAGAAGGGGAGCCGGGAGGGAGGGGCTCGTGGGCGGGGCCTGAAGGGATGGGGAGGTTTGTGGGTGGGGCCTGGAGGGGGAAGGGCCCGTGGGCGGGGCCTGGGAGGGCGGGGCGGACCTGTGGGCGTGGCTATGCTCAGATCCGGTCCGGGCCAGGGGCCACTTCCAACAGTGGCGTGGAGGGTGACGCGTTGCTGTTGCCCTCATCCTGGCCCTACACTGAGCACAGCCTGCAGCAGCCCCAGGTCTCCCACAGGCCCCAGGTGCTTATCACGCCATTTTGGAGGAGGGGAAACTGAGGTTTTGAAGGAGGACTCTGCCCCCACCCCCGGAGAGTCCCCCATAGCGCCGTGGGGACTCCCCGCAATACCATCAGGGGGTCGCTGCCAAGCCTGTGCCTCACCACGTAACTTTATTCTTAGATGTTTAATTCTGAAACCGTTTCTTTTTATTCTTATTATTTTTGAGACGGGGGTGGGGATTGCACTCATGGGAAGGCCCTGGGTTTGCCGCCCGGTACCACGAAAAAAAAAAAAAAAGTACTAAAACAAGGAATGAGAAGAGAAACAGGCGGGCCTGCACCGCAAAGAAGATGCCCTCGGAGCGGGCGCCAGCGCCACGCTGCCCATTCGTACTGGGCTGGTTTTTATTGTTGATTTATGGACATTTCCTATGTATTAGGGTTGCTAGTGCTAGCGCAGGTGAGGGCTGTGCAGCGGTTAGGCAGCTTCCCTCTCTCCCTCTCTCTCTCTCTCTCTCTCTGTTCCTCTCTCTCCCTCTCTCTCTCTCCTTTCTCTCAGTACTGGACATGGAGCCCAGGGCCTGTGCATCAGACTCTACCTCCATATTCCTCCAGCATTTTTTTTTTTTTTTTTTTTTTTTTTGAGACAGAGCTCTTGTAGCCCAGGCTGGTCCTGAATGAACTCAGTGGTGGAGCCCAGGCTGGCCTTGGACTCAGGATAATCCACAGGTGTGCACTACCACTGCCCAGCTTTATGTGGTGCTGGGAAATCAAACTCAGGGCCTCGTGCTTGCAAGGTGAGCGCTTTAACTGCTGCGCCATTCCTCCAGCTTCCAGCCCTTTTATTTTATTCTGAGGCAAGTTCTCACTAAATTGCTAAGCTATTCAGCCTGGGCTCAAGCTTGTAGCCCCAACCCCACCCCACCTGCCGCCTCAGCCTCCCAGAGGGCTGGGGTGACAGGTGTGCATTTTTTCTCTCTTTTGAGTATCCTCTGACCTACAGAAGTTTCGAGTGAAGGCCAGCTTGTCAGTTTTTCTTTTTTTAGTGAGTTAGGGTCTCACCGTGTAGTCCAGGCTGGTCCTGAACTCACTGTGCAGCCCAGGCTGGCCTTGGACTCATGGCAATCCTCCTGTCTCAGCCTCCCGAGTGCTGGGATCACAGGCATGCGCCACCATGCCCGGCTTATGTGGTGCTGGGGGACCAAACTCCGGTACTTAGCGCTTGACGTAGCACTTGCTAGGCCATCGCTTGACCGCCAAGCCATTCCTCCATCCCCAAGAGTTTTGGTTTTTTGCCAGGGTCCGGGCCAGCTCTGACCCCCCTGAGTCCCACCTCTTTCTCTGACCCCTCCACCTGTGGCCTCCTGACTTAGCTGGTCAGTCCTGTGAAACAGGGTCTCCCAGTTGCTGGGCCAGGGCACCGTGGGAAGCCGGCTGACACCAGGCCCCATTTGTGGAGGGTGTTTTGTCCTGGGCTTTGCAAGCCCAGGACAAAATAGTGTTGTCCCCAATCCTTCCGATCGTCCCCTTCCTCCTTCCCGTTCAGGGCATGATGTCACACATTTGTAATTCAATTAGGGGCTGCATTCCACCGGGTGCCCCTGACACCAGCTCGGACTCCCCATCTGCATACAGCCAAGGTTGGTCTTTGTCCAGAGCCCTCAATGGGGTTGGCAGACGCCAAGGGAGCCACTGTGCGACCGCCGCCACCCCCACCCAGGGCCCTGCTGTCCCAGCCCCGTGCAGCAGCCGCCATCCACAGTCATTTATTAAAAACTCATGAAATACAACTCTCATGCCAAAAATGTCATCCACTTAAAATGCAAGTCAAAGCCAAGCCTCATGGGCACCGGCCTGCCACCCCAGCACTCGGGGAGGCTGAAGCAGGAGGGTCAGCGTCTGAGCCCAGCCTGGGCAACTCAAGGACTTAGTGAGACCCTGAGTCACAGTAAGAACTGAAGTTGGGGATAGTGCAGGGCAAAGGCCCCGAGTGGGATCCTCAGTGCTGCCGCAATAAACATACATATAGGCAAAAGGCTGAAATGAACATTTATATGTAATTACTACTAATATAAATACAATATATAATAAGATTATATCCCTCTCCCAAGCCCCAGCACCCGGTGGCAGGGCCCTTGCGGGACGGGGCCGCCCTGGGTTGCATCCCGGCCCTGCTGGGAGGGACCCTTTGGAGCCTACAGGTTTCTGCGTGTCGCAGGACCCAGTTTAAGGAGCGGTAGAGTGTGCACAACTGTCTGTGGTGATCATTCACGTGTGGCTGGTGGGCAGCAAACTGGCAGTACCAGCTTCAGGTCCTCTCCCCACGGTTGCTGAGTCTCTTGCGGCCTGCCTGATGCCCCCAGGGGGCCATCACAGGGCGGGGCGGCCGCACGGGAAGGGGACACCATGCTCCGGTTGCGCGTGGCCCTCCTGTTGCCCTTGGTGTTGCGGGCATGGCTTCAGGAGCAGAGGGGCCGGGTCTCGGTGGGAACCGGCCCTGCCACGCGGCGGCCCGGGATGGCCACAGGGCCAGTGTTGGGAACTCGAGGTCGCTGGCTTCCCTGATCTTTTCAGATCCTTCCGTCTGTCGTCTCATCGGTTGCCGGTCTTGTCTGTGTGTCTGCTTGTGCCACCTGCCTGTCCACAGACCCGCCTACCTACCCACTGCCATCTGCCACCGCCCCACTGGGGAAGGAGCTCAGGGCTACACGCCACTGACCGGCCTTCCTGGCCATTTGATATTTTAGAGACAAAGTTTTGCTAAATTGACTGAATTCATGACTTTCCTGCCTTGGCCTCCCGAGAAGCCGGAATTATAGACCTGCAGTACTGCCCCTGGTATGAGCCTCCAGAGCCACGTGTCTCAGTGGGGAGGCAGGGAAGACCCAGGCCCTTGGCCTCCACCCCAGACAGCGGTGGCCTGCCCAAGCCCTGTGCCTGCACCCGGATCTTCCACAGAGCCAGGGGCAGACCCGATGGCTCCCTGGGTTGCCCGCCTGGCCTGTGGGCATCGTTCAGTGATGTGCAGCCCATGGTGCCCCTGGGTCCCTGGAGGGTGTCAGGGAACCCAGGGCAAGGACAGGGACGCAGGGACACTGTCTCAGGACAGTGGAGCAAGTGGCCCATGCAGCAGGGCCTGACCCCCTGGGCAGGACACGTGGTGAGCTCAGAGTCCCAGGGAAGGGGACTACACGCCTGGTCACAGCTCTGTGTCTCAACCCCACCCGTGGCCAGACATGCTTGGGACATATCTGCCCTGTCCCCATCCCACTGACGCCAAGGCCAGGCCTCCCAGGGGTGGCGGGAAGGGGCTCCTTCCTGGCTGGACACAGGCAGAGGGCGTGGAGACAGCTGGAGTCGGGGCCGCTGTCCCACCTGGGAACGGCACCATGTCCTCTGGCCCTGCCCACCGGTGGCCCCCACTGTCACCCAGCCCCAGAGGACACCAGGAACGTTGGGCCCTCCCCACCCTCTCCCTATCCTGCTGCTGACCTCCTGTCCACTCCCTGCCTCAGTTTCTCCACCTGTAGGCCTTCCAAAGCCTGGGTGTCCAGGGAAGACACAACAGCGACATCAGTGATGCATGCCAGCTGTCACCCAGAGCACGTGGCCTGAATTAACCCTTAAAATCCAAGGCTCTTGTCCCAAGGGGTGGAGACCAGAGTCCCTCATGGGGACATAGCAGGGTGAGGCGCCTCCTAGCTGTGGGGTCCCACCTGGCCACTAGAGCAGCTGGCTGCGGGCAGTGACGGGTAGGGAGCGGACGGAGGATGGGCAGGCAGACTGTAGGTCCATACGGGGGAGAGGGCAGCTGGGCTGGCGGCCCAGAGCGGCTATCCTAGTACTCTGGGAGGCTGAGGTAGGACGATGGCAGCTTTGAGCCCAGCCGGGCACCTGTCAGTCTCAAAATAAAAAGTGGACCGGGAGGTGGTGCGTGTGAAGGCCTCGGCTCAGTCCCTGGTGCCACACACAAGGAGGACACAGGCTGACGGGTGGTAGAGCCAAGAGAGGACAGACAGAAAGGCGATGGGGGAGGCCCTACGGTGAGAGGCAGAGGCTGGTGGAGATGCGCCAGCGTAAGTGGGACGGTGTCACCTCCTTCCCGGGTCCTTGACTGCTGAGTCCCCTGCTTCCCCCAGAGGGCCCGCAGGTGCGGGGTGGGGATGCCCTCACCTGGCACCTGTCTGCAGCCCAGGCCACCAGCCCATTCCTGCTGTGGAGGCCACAGGAGCTGGAGGCCGGTCCCTACAGGTGGGACTCGAGGGAACAGGAAAGTCTGGCGGGAAGAGGGGCGGGACGGAGCTCGGGTGCCTCGAGGTGCCAACACTGTGCCAGGCCCCCCTCCAGCTGTCCTGGGTCCCGGGGACCCCACGGTGAGGCCACCTGCCTCCTCTGCCTGGGTCCTCCCAACACTGCCCAGGTCCCAGGGGCAGAGGCGTCAGGAAGCCGGCCCTGGGGCTCCCCGGTGAGTCCCGCCCACAGCAGCTGGCGCGTGAGGTCTGCTCAGAATTTTATTGAAGGAGCGAGGGCACAGACCATGGGCCCCACCACCCCAGGGTCGGCTCCAGACGCCCCAGACGTGGGACAGGCCAGGCTTGCTCCGGGACACAGGCTCCCCTCAGTGGTCCCCGTCCCTGAAAAGAGCCGGGGATGCGCTCGACTTCCGGCCCCTGGGACGGACTCAGAGTGGGGTGTGGGCAGTGACTGTTCCTGTGGCCAGAAGTGCCGGGCCAGCTCCCAGAGGAGTGGGGGTGGGCAGCCGGGTGACAGCCCGTCCCCGAGGGGTGAGCGCAGAGGAACAGGGAAGGCCTTACCCCCAGCTCAGGCTGCGCTTGGCTAGTTCCACGTGGGCCAGTGGACGGTCACTCAGCACGCGCACGTGGGTGACGGCCGCCAGTGGCCTGTGGCGGTGTGGGAACCGGAGGACCTTGTGCTCCTGGGCATAGACGTGGAAGTGCTCAGTGTCTGAGCTGATCTCCACCTGGGTGGGTAGGACAGTGACCCTCGGGGCCACCAGGAAGCACTGCAGGGTAGACTCCGTCCTTGACCACCCCCAGGGGGGTCTCGGAGCTGGGACCCTGCCTTCTCCCTAGAGGTTGTGGCTGGCGGGCCAGCAGGGTCCTCAAGGGGGACACTGAGGCAGAGCCAGCCCCCCGACTCCTCCTTCCCAGCCCAGGTCCCCACATGCCCCGCCCAGGTCCCGTCACCTCGAAGGGCTCCCCGGGAGCCAGCGGGAGGATGCTGGCCACCTCCTCCTCGCCCCAGTGGCCGGCCCGGAAGGCATTGCCCACCACGGTGGCGCTGGAGAAGCGGGGCTTCACGTGGAAGGCGATGTCCCCCTCCTGGGACAGGAAGTTGATCTCGAACCTGGGCGCAGGCGAAGCTGGTGAGAGCAGCGCCGGTGGCAGCCCCGCCCAGGCCAAGGAGGCGCCCTGGTGGCCCTTACTTGTCCTCCCCGGCGTCGGCCTGTCCCCGCACTGTGAGGCTCCAGCCGGGGGCCAGGCCCCCCGCGTGGAAGGCTTCAAACTGGAGACAGAGAGGGCAGAGGGCTCACTGGGGTCTGCGGCCTCCCGCCCTGTCCTCGGTCCCCTAGCTGCTGGGCGCCCCTGGGGATCTTCAGAAGGGACGGGGACAGGGCTGCCCAGACCTCGCCCCCGCAGCCCTGTGCCGGGTGGGATGAGCCGTCCAGCTGACTGGGGGGGAGCAGGGTGTCCCAAAGCTCCCCTCCGGGGTCCTGGGTGTCACCCACCTGCACCGCCATGGCCCTGCCACTGGGGAGGGCCCAGCTGCCTGGGATATAGGCTGGGTGGGTGGGGGCACAGTGGCTCCACCCCCGGGCCTCTGCAGGGGCAGAGGAGGGCTGGATGTCGCAGCGGAAGGGCTCCCTGGCAGGCGCTGGGCAGGTCACCTGCCCCCCGGGCCTTCCTGACTCAGCTGCGGGCATTGCTCAGCACAGCCTCTGCCCATCCTGCCCGGAGCGTCCCTTTCTCTTGGGCCCAAAACTTGCCTCTGGCCAAGGGGAGAGGAGTGGATTCCCCAGTCCATCCTGGCCTTCCGGGTTCCCCTCTGCCCTCATGGTGCCCGTGTGGACCACTGCAGACCCCCACTGGCCTCTGCTCTCCCTCCACCCCGGGCAGAGCGCGGATTAGGCGGGCGCTGCTGGTCAGCACATTCCAGCCCTCCCCACACCCTGATGTCACCGTCCCCCGCAGGCTGGGCAAGGGCGGGGCCTCGGGACAGAGAGCCAGGTGGTGGGCAAGGGGCTCCTGAGCCTGGGGTGGGACCTTCGCTGCTGTGGGCAGTGAATGTCTGGTGAGTGCAGTGGTTCTGCAGCCAGCTTGTGCCCCGAGGCTCCATGCCAGGCGGCCGTGTGTACTCAAGCGAGCTCGTGAGCGCGCCCAAGGCTAGGGGCGCGTGTGAAGCTGTGGGTGGCCAGGTGGTCCCTGCCCGGGGTTCCCTCACGAGGACGGCTTGCTCCCAGACCTCGCGAGAACTCTACATCCTCTTCCCGGCTCTGGGCCTTCCGTCTTCTGTCCCTGCGTGTCCCCCCATCTCCACGCGTCCCCCTCTCCCTGTCCCTGCGTCTCCCTGGCCACTCCACCTCAACGGGGCTGGCCCTGTGCTCAGCCTGGCCCCCCAGCGACTGCTCTGTGCCCCGACCGGCACCCACCGTGAGCCGCGGCCTGTCCCCCCAAGGCCGGGCAGCCCCGTCACCCTGCCCTTGTCTTTCCAGCTTGGCGCAGGCCTGGTGAGGACACAGGACCCGGAAGCTGGACCCGGGCTGGTCGAGGCCCTGGTAAGACCGCACAATCAGTCAGCGACCCACACAGCTCCCGGTAGCTGGTCACCTTGGAAGCCAGTTCTCCCCGACTTGGGTTCCGTGGGCATGCTGAGCAGGTGCCTTGTGCCACCAGAGCTCATCTGGGACCCGGGTCTGTGGGTGGCCAGAGGCCCTTTGTGGCTGCCTGGAGTCAGGAGGCCAGAGACTCTGCTCCGGGGGCCTGAGCCCCGCTTCTCGCTGGGGCGAGCCCTGCCAGCTCTGCAGCTCTGTGGAAGCCAGGCCCAGCCCACCTGGACAAGGCAGGGGTGACTGCCTGACCCCCCCTGTGGTGGCCATGGTGGCCCTAGGTCCTGTGATCTCTCCACTTGTGTGGTAGGCAGTAGGGGTCCCAGGGCCAGAGCCAGGCTGAGAGCGGGGGCCCCGCAGGGGCGGGTGGGGACTGCCACGGGTGGAGCCTTCCTGACTTGCCGCCAGAGGGCCGCCGTGCTGTGGCACGGAGCCCAGGCAAACAGGCCTGCCCTGGTGCCACCTACCTCCTGTCCACACCCCACCCGGATGTGCAGTTTTGCCTAGAGCTGTTGACTCTCGGGCTCAGAGCGGACACAGCATGTCCTCCCAGCTGGCCAAGGGACTCAGCCCGTTTCCCTGCCCTGCGGTGCCTGACTGGCAATGCCCAGCCCGGAGGTGCTCAGAGCCACCCACAGCTAAGTCCTGCCCTGATGTACCAGTGCCTGTCCTCTGCCAGGTACTCGGCTGTTCTCTCTCTCTCTCTCTCTCTCTCCCCCCTCTGAGGCAGGGTCTTGCTCTATAAAGTCCATTCTGGTTCTGATCTCAACATGGAGCCCAGGCTGGCCTTGAATTCATGGCAATCCTCCTCCCTCAGCCTCCTGAGTGCAGGGATTACAGGTGTGTGCCACCGCACCCAGTTTATGTGGTGCTGCGGAATCGAACTTGGGTACTTAGTGCTGCTAGGCAAGCGCTTTACCCGCTGAGCCGTTCCTCCAGCCCCTTCTTTTCTTTCTTTCTTTCTTTTTGGAGACAGGTCTTTCTCTGTGGTCCAGGCTGGTCCTGAACTCACCATGGAGTAGCCCGGCTGGCCTGGAACTCACAGCAACCCTCCCGCCTCAGCCTCCGGAGAGCTAAGGTTATGGGGGTGCCCACCTCCCATCTGCGGGTGCACAGCTGACCCCGGGCAGCTGGATGAGCCAGGGCCACGCACAGCGCACAGCGCCAGCGCGGCGGGTCCTGCTGCCCGCGCTGGGGCAGGATTTGGCCAGGGGGAGCCTGATTGGCTGCCTCCCCACAGGCCCTCGTCACCGGCTCCCTGCTGTTTCTTTTTTCCTGTGTGGGAACCGCGGGCCTTCAGGCAGGGCCACACGCCCCTCCTCGTTTTTGATTTTGGGACGGGGTCTTATTGGCTCAGTTGCCCAGGCTGGGCTAGAACTTGGGATTCTCCTGCCTCGGCTTCCCAGAAGGCTGGAATGACAGGCCGCGCCGCTGGGCCTGACTTAGATGTGCCATCTTTAAGGAAGCCTCTTTCCCCGACAGGCCACACAGAGGGCAGCGTGGGCCCCGGCCGGCTCTGCGACAGCAGGACCTCGGCGGACGGGGCCGGGTGGGGCAGGAGGGGCTGGCCTCTGACCTCCGGCCCGGAGGCCCCGTGATGATTTCTGCAGCTGGGCTTGGCCCCCGAGGACACTAGCGTGTGACAGACATGGCGACAGCCAGATCGGAAGGAAGAGCTGGGAATTCAATCTGATGACAGAGTGGTAGGGGTCCTGCGCTGGCCCCAGGCGGGGCACGGGTCCCAGAGGACCTTGGGAGCCTCCCCCAGCGCCAGGCCACAGCCGGGAGGCCCACGGGCCACCAGCCCACGCCGCGTGTGACCCGGGGCCAGGACTCCCGGGTGGAGCGTGGGGAGGTCCGGACCCACAAACATGCAGGCGCCCCAGCTGTGGCCGGAGGGTGCGGGACGCGGTGCAGAACAGGACGGGCCCCTCCTGCTAGCCGGGCTCCCTGCGCCCGGGCATGTGATCCAGCCCCCCAGGGAGGCTGAGGCAGGAGGACTGCAAGTCCCGGCTGAGCCTGGGACGCCTTAGTGAGAGCTTGTCTAAAAAAGGAGAAAGAAACCCGTGGGCCATGGCGGCCGCTCGACGTCGGCTCCCTTCCCCAGTGCCACTACATACACGCATGCATGCATACGTGCATACGTGTGTACTGCTCTGGGTGGTGGGAAGGGTCTAGGCGACGATGCCCACTCGGAGGGCCAGGAGGCGGGTGGACCAGGCAGCTCTGCCGCCCAGGGAGAGCCAGCGGCCGGCACGGCCACCACCGCTGCCCACGCACCTGCGCTGGCAGGCTCAGGGCAAAGAGGGCCACAGTCTCTCATTCGGCACTGTGTAAACTGACTACATGCTAAAATAAGTATAGCTTAATATCTTGGGTTAGATAAAAATTATGATTAAAATTCATTGTATCAGCTCAAAAAACATTTTTTAAACTTGCCTACTAGAGAATTTTAATAGTTGTGTGTGCGTGCGTGCATGTGTGCATGTGACTTGTGCTTGGGTGAGCACGCGTGAGGGTGCACATATGTGTGCACGTGCGTGTGTGTACACATGTATATGTGCCCTGCGTGGGCATGTGTGTGTGTGCTCATGTGTGTGTGTGTGTGGTGCTGAGGATGGAATCCAGGGCCTAACATGGCGAAGCAAGTGCCCCGCCACAGAGCTGTACCCCAAATCTCTTTTAGCTTTTTATTTGGAGATTTGGAGATGAGATTTCACTGGGTGGCTCAGTTGTGAGCCTGGGCTCAGCCTCCCGCAGTCCTGCACCACCCGCCCGGTTGCTTGAGTCCTATTTCTGTGAGACACATGCAGGGGCTAGGACACAGGAGGGGGCCAGCGCGGCCTCTGAGGAGTCCCCCGCGTCCCCAAGGCACAGGCGGGCCCACGCCCCTGGGGACTAGGGTGGGGACGTGCAGGTGGGCCTCCCGGCCCTGTCCCACTTGCGCTCATGTCCCCACATCCTGTCCCTGCCCACCCCCAGCCGCCTGGGCGTGGCCGTGCTGGCCTCTAACACCCCTCGCTCCCTCCAGGGCAGCTGGGAAAGGCCAGGGAGCCACCAGCTCCCAAAACAGCCTCACTCCAGTCCGGCCAGGGAGTCCCCAGGGGGACGGGGCTGGGCACGGGCAGAGACGGAGCGGAGAGACAGGGCAGACACACGCCCAGGGGCTGGTCCAGGCTGGGTGGCCCCTATTTCTCCAGGGAGGAAACTGAGGCTCAGAGTCATGGGGATCTGGTCTGTGGTAGCAAGAAAGGTGCCCTGGCTTGGCACTCTCCGCCCCAGCCTGCTGCCTTATGCCATTCCTCCAGCTGGCCTCGGCTGCTGCCCTGCCCCTCACCCAGGGGCCCTGGAGCACTGGGACATGTCCTGAGCCACGTGGCCAGACATGGGCAGAGCTCATGGAGTTTCCCTGCCAGAAGTGGTCACAGTGCACAGCGGGTGACGGCTGGCTGGCAGCTCCGAATTTGGGGAAGGGAGGGAGACTGAGGCACAGAAGGGGCCCGCCCAGAGGAGCCTGGGACTTGGGGAACAGGGGTCGGGGGTGGTCTCGTGAGGCTCAAGGGCTCTGACTTTGGCCCCGGCTCCGCTCCTGGTCTACAAGATCCACACCTCCTCATGGAGTCAGTCAACAAACAGCATGTGGTTGCTGTGCACTGGGGGCTGGGGACCACGGGGGGCGGGGAGGACAGCTGGGTGACACCCTGGGACCCGCAGGGAGGCCGTGGAGGCTGTAGGTGGGCAGAGGGCACCCTAAAAGAAGATGGGGACAGGGTGGGGGCTGCGGGTGGGCGCAGCCCTCAGTGCCCACAGGTGGCCTTGCCCCCTGGGCCCACGCATCCAGGCCTGCTGGCTCCGGGCATCATGCCTCTCAGGGTACGAAAAGAGCACAGGAAAGCGCCGCGCCGCGCCGGGCCCAGTGCTCTGACCTGTCACCCAGCTCCCTGGGAGGCTGAGGCGGGAGGATCTCAGGTTCTAGCCCAGCGTGGGCAGCTCGGCAACCTCCTGAGAATCTGCCTCACAATCAACAAAAGGAGGGCGGGAGGAGCGACCCAGTGGTCACAGCGCCGGCCCAGCAAGCGCCGTGTCAGGTGGAGTTCAAGTCCCCAGCACCACATACGCCGGGCGTGGGGGCGCACGCCTGCGATCCCAGCACTTTGGAGGCTGAGGCAGGAGGATTGCCGAGGGTTTGAGGCCAGCCTGGGCTCTAGTGAGTTCATGACCAGCCTGGACCACAGAGGGAGACAGGAGACATTGCCTCAAAAAAAAGAAAGAAAGAAAGAAAGAAAAGGAAAGGAAAGAAAAACTGAGACCCAAAGGCTGCATGCGCACATGGCTCGGCGGAGGATGGGTAGCTGATGGCTAGGAGACCAGGGGAGCCGAGAACAGGGGATCTCGGGTGATGGGGTTCAGCTGCACCATCCCACAGTGCCCAGCTCACCTTGGGGGCAGGAGAGGGCTGGGTGGGAAGTGGAAGCGCCCCAGGCCGAGCCCCCCGTCCTGGCTGACCAGATGGGGCCCGAGGCGGAGGCCAGTGTCCTGCCCCACTCCCGGCTCTCTCCCGTCCCCGCCATCCCCCTCCGACAACGGCCCCCACTTCTCTGGGCTGGGACGGACACGGGACAGGGGATTCTTTCGAAAACATTTCCTTTGAAAATAATCCTTCCAAATATGTTTTTGGAAACGGGCTCCCAGCGGGAAGAGGAAGGCGGTCATTGTGGACCCTCCCCACGGAGGCATGCAGAGGAAGCGGGGGTCAGCGGGGGTGGCTGCGCCTGGCCTGCTCGCCCGGCCCTGCAGTCCCCAATCTCGGCCGGGGGCACCAGGGCTGGGAGGGGCA
Organism: Ctenodactylus gundi; assembly: GCA_004027205.1. Classification (NCBI taxonomy): domain Eukaryota; kingdom Metazoa; phylum Chordata; class Mammalia; order Rodentia; family Ctenodactylidae; genus Ctenodactylus; species Ctenodactylus gundi. The sequence goes on along the minus strand of PVKB01006247.1, from coordinate 24,063 downwards.
GTGGAAATGCCAAGGCCACGGCCAGAGGCAGAGCCTGGTCCCCGAGCTGGGCACGGTGAGGAGGTCCACATCGGTGTGGGTGTGAATGACGGGAGGGTCCCTGGCAGACTCCGGGCACAGAGAAAAGACAGGGGCTGGGGTCCCCCTTCCACTCTTGCTCCTAGACATCCCCACCTCCCTGCAGGGTGGCTGGATTTGGAGGTGTCCTTGTCCACGTATCTCAGTGGCACCGACATTCGTGACTACCACTAGACGCTTGGCTTATCTGGAAGTCTGGGGTCCACGTCCTAGTGTTCACTTAACCATCTAGGGGGTCCTGACGTCAGCCCCGAGCCCCGGCGGTCACCTGAGGGTTCCCACGAGGAGTGAGCTCAGGGACTGACCGTCCGTCCACCACCTGCCCATCTGTCCACCCACCAGGCCGCCCCTCTGCTCCCCCTCCCGCCCACACCCTCTCACCGGGGCTGCCCCCTACCTTGCAGGGCTGATGCCAGGGGAAGGGGCCATCTGGGCAGCCCTGCCCCTCCCAGTCCTCCCTCTGGTCCCATCTCTGCTCCAGCAGCCCTTCCCTGGACCCACTACGCTCACAGCCCCCTGCCTGCCGAGGGGCTTCCAGGGGACGGAGGTCATCTCACTGTGCCCTGTCCTTGGCATGGACCCTGGGAACCTCGGGGTGTCCTCTGAGGGGCTCAGGCAGACCTGTTTGGGGGCAGCAGGGAAGCAGTGGCCTGTTCTTCGTGGACGCACAGGCCTTGAGAGAACCCCCGTGCTCCTGCCGCCCTGAAGGTGTGGCCCGGGCCCCGGAGAGGCGTGGGAAAGACCCCTGCAGACCCCTCGCAGGTCATGGGGAGCCCTGTGGGGTGTGTTTGTTACCCCAGGGCTCTGGAGAGAGCGCTGGATGGAGCCCAGGATGAGCTGATGGAGGAAAAATGTCCCGGGAGGATCCGTGTGGCTGCCGAGTTGGCCGGGCTCAGGGCCTCGTCCCTGCTGGCCGTGAGCTGGGGCCCCAGGCTGCGGCCCCTCAGGGCCCTCGGTGGACTGGCCACACCTGCACCCTTTCTCTGTCACCACTGCTCCTATCCATCCTTCCCTTGATCCCGAATTTTCCCTGGATTTATCTTTTTTGTCTTTATTTTTTTAAAATTTGGGGGTGGGTGGCTACAGGAACAGCACAGCAGTTAGAGCGCTGGCCTAGCAAGTGCAAGGCCCTGAGTGCGACTGCCCAGCACCACGTAAGCCGGGCGTGGTGGCCCACGTCTGCAATCTTAGCGCTCAGGAGGCTGAGGCCGGATGGTTGCTGGGATTCAGAGGCCATCTGGGTACGTAGTGAGCTCACGACCAGCTTAGGCTACAGAGTCAGATTTTGTCTCAAAAAAATTTTTTTTGAGTCAGTAGTCCAGGCTGACCTTGAACTCTCCACCCTCCTGCCTCTGCCTCCCCAGTGCTGGGATTCCAGCAGGCCCCGGGGCACCAGCCCTCCCGTCTCAATGTCCGTCCTTCCCTCTCGCTCCAGCACACCCTGTGTCTTCTCTGGGTCTCAGTCTGCATGGCCAGCTCAGCCTGTGACAGGACGACACTGTCCTTGTCCCCAGCCTCGGGGGGATGCAGGAACCTGCTCCAGGTCCCCACAGTCACCCCTGCGCTTGCCCCATCCGCCTGGAGCGCTGGCAGCCACCCGGGGCCTGGGACCTGACAGGAGTGTGGTCAGGGCCATGGCCAGCCCACCTGCGGCTGGATGTTGGCGCTCAGGACTGGGCACTGAGGACAGAGGCACGAGGGAGGGTGTCAGATGGGGGGTGCTGGGGTGAGCCACTGATCCTCTGGGCAGTGGCTGTCACCTGTACCCAAAGCCAGCCCCACCCCCACGCTGACTCGGTTTCCCCGTCCTGTCCTGTCCCCTGCCTGATCTCTAGCTGCACAGGTCCAAGGGCTCCAGGGCAGGCATGGCAGGAGGGGCGTGCCCACCTCCAGATCGAGGCCTGGGGAGGGGCAGCAGTGTTGAGTCCAAGGCCCTGTGTCGCCCCTGCCAGCCCTGCCCACACCCCTGTGCCCCAGCTCCCCCTCCACGGGCCCCTCACCCCAGCCTATCGCCCTCTGCGTCCTGCTTCAGGGCACCCAGTGGAAGTGACCAGCTAAGAGGTGGACGCAGACCAGGGCCTGAGTGGACTTAGCCCTCTGTCCATGCAACGTGGACCACAGTGGCGCCTCTGTGGCACTGACGGGAGCCCTCTCCCCGTCAGACTGCCAGGCCCTCACCCTGTGCTCAGCCCACTGCGTCCTCCCTGGGTTCCCCTGCACACGGCACCACGGCAGATCCCCATGGACACTGCCCATGGAGACACGGCCCCTGGCCACCCCACAGGGCAGACTCTGCCAGGGCCTGAGGGGCAGGGGTGTGCGTGTGCGTGTCACGTGTATGGTGCTGCACCCTGGCCCAGTGCTTGTAACTATAGATTTCGAGACAGGGTCGCACTCACTAAGTCACTGAATTGCCCAGGCTAGATTCAAGTTTGCAATCGTCCTGCCTCAGCCTAACTGAGTGTGGGAGTTCCAAGCCTGCTCTGCCAGGCCCAGCCAGAGGCTCTGTGGAAGGTGTCTGGGTCCCAGGGAGCGAGGCTGCCCTGGCCTCTGAGGACAGAGAGGCCCTGGGCTTTGCAAGGGTGGGTGGGGTCATGGCCGAGCAGGTGGGATGTTGTCCCAGGGGCAGCGTGGGCTGTCCACAGGGTGTGGGCTGTGAGGGTGCAGTTTTGGCATCCCGCATTTGGAAGGCTGAGGCAGGAGGACCCCAACCTCACTCCTGAGGGGCAACCCGGACACGCCGTGGTGTCAAGGCAGGAGTGGGGTCCTTAGAGGAGGGCAGGCAGGGCCCCGGGTGCGGCGGGAGTGGGCCCCTCCTGCCTGGCCCATCCTGGCTCAGGCCTCCCCTGGGGAGCGGTTCTGCGAGCTCAGTTGCTGTCCACTAGGGGTCCCCGGTCCAGTCCCTCTGCCCACACCTGCCCCCACACGGCCTGAAACGCGGGCTGTGGGCCAACCTGTGCCCATGCGCCTGCCCCAGTCCCAGTCCCTCTGGGCACAAGGGATGAGTGAGGCCCCTGTGTCCTCGAGGTGGGGGGGGCTCAAGGCAGAGGGGCTGTGTGTTCCTGAGGCTGGCTCCCCGCCCCCTCTGCCAGCCCCGGGAGGGAGGGAGGGCAGCCCTGAACCAGCCCCCCCAGCGCCCCCAGCATCCCCAGCGCCCCCAGCGCCCGCTCCCTGAGGCCCTTCCCAGGCGGAAAATTCAATTAGTCTCGAGCAACTGCTTTGCTGAAGAGCCAGAGAAAGGGGACCTGGAGAGAGGGGGGTGGCGGGATGGCAGAGGGGGCGGGGAAGTCTGGGGCCACCCCCAGGGGCCCACCCCACCCCCCACCCTGTGGGTTTCTGAACACAGTCAGGGGTGGGAGGGCAATCTGGCCGCCCCGAGATCTGTCACCCCACTCACTGGTCACCAGAGTTGACTCGGCAGGCTAGGCGGGGGTCTCCATCTGGCTCGGGTCCTCATGCCTCAACCCTCAATCACGGGGACGTGGGCTGACCCCAGCCTCCGCAGACTGCGTGGCCCTCTCTAGTCCACACTGCCTCCCGTCCAGAAGTCAGAATGCTGCCCCGTGGACCCAGGACCTTCGCACGATCTGTGCTCCCAAGCTTCACACGATTCCCCTTCAAGGCCTCACCCCAGCCTGGCCAGGCCGTCTCGTGCCCTGCCGCCTGGGCCTCACAGCTGGCAGCAAGACGCTTCCCTCCTCTGGGGAGCCGTGGGAACCAGCGGGTCCACCTGCCCTGGTGGGGGCCTGTACCACACAGCAGGTACTCAGTACAGGCTGGCTGAGTTGGTGAAGTTCGAGGGGGGCCTGGGCCCAGCTGTTGGGCCCACACAGGCCTTCAGAAAACAAGAATCCTGCGACACACATGTGCTTCTCTGGCTGGCAGGCTCCTGTGCACTCTGGTGTGGCCTGGTTTCCAGTACCCGCTCCACCAGCAGGCCAGAGTGGCTGCAAGGATCTGTGGGGCCAAAAGTCACCCGCTCAGCCCTCGCCCGGGGGCCTGCGCTCCCCTTGTCCCAGGTGGCCAAGGCCCTGCTTGAAGCTCCAGGCCAGAGTGGGTCCCTGGTGCACAGCAGGCCCTGGGGAGGACTCGGGGTCACCAGCGTGCTGGGGAGAGAGGACGATGCCCTCAGGGACCTGCAGGCAGCCAGGGAGAGAGGCGGAGGGCACATCTGCAGGGTCCCTGGCCGGAAGAGGGGCCTCTCCCGGCCCAACCACTTAAAAAAGCCCTGGGGAGCGGGAATGACGGCACACACCCGCAATCCAGGCGGACCCCAGCACCAGGGCTGGAGGTGCAGCTCGGCGCAGAGGCCCAGGCTCCATGCCCAGGACGGGTGGGGGTCTGAGGAGGGCGGGCGCCAGGGGTGAGGGAGGGCTGAGCGTGGCGGAATGCGGCAGCCCCACCTCCCCCGGAGGGACAGAGGCAGGTGGCAGGCTGAGCCAGCACGGGAGGTGGCCGGTGGGCACCACGGCCGGCCTCGGAGCGAGCCCCAGGGCTGGGCCTGCTCTCGTCCCACCCTGCCAGCTGCGTGCAGCTGGGCTCTGACCCCGGGAAACCCAACACTGGTGGGGGCAGGGATCAGGGCAAGCCCAGGCCCTGCCACCTCCCTGCCCACCTGCTCACGGCACCCCAGCCCCATGTGACCTGCCGGGACACTCCCCCCAGCGGCTGCCGGAGTAGCAGGACTCTGGGAGGTGGGGGGCACCTGGCGGGTCACCTCCCTTGGAGGGCTGCAGGGCACTGATCGTAGGAGGCTTCTCTCCACCAGTGGGCCTGCTGAGCTGCACAGAGCTCCTCAAGGGAGCATGTGCACACGCGTGTGCCCTGCATGTGTGTGTACACACGAGGGTGTCTGCACACACATGCACCCAGGTCCTGGGGCTGAGTATACAGTTCAGTGCAAAGGCCCTGGGCTCAGTCTCTAGAGCTGGACATACAAGCCCAGGGTGGGGGCGGGGGAGTATCAAGTTTCTAGACGCTGCTACTGCTGCCCTGGGCCACAGGAGACCTGGCAGCCTGCGCCCCAGCTGTGCCCTCTCTTCGGATGGGGAGACTGGGGCCCTGGCCGGGGTGGCCTTGCCTCAGCTCCTGGGTCCACCGAGGAGCCCAGAGTTGGAGACCGGGCGGGAGGCAGGGGAGGCGGGAGAAGTGGCCAGGTGGCCGCCATCCTGTGTCAACAGGGGCTCAAGCACCTGCTTGGCCCCTGCCCGCCGCCCGCTGCCCGGCATTCCGACACATCCCGGGCGGCTCCCTGCCCGGCCCGGCCCTGCGTCTCTGCTCCGGGCCCACCTCGGCCTCTGGCACAGCCCTGCCCGCCCCCCAGTGCCTTTTCTTTTCTTTTCTTTTTTCCTTATTTCTTTTCTTCTGCCAAGGGTCAAGCCCCGGGGTCTTCACGCTGAGCCACAACCTCAACCTATTCTTAATTTTGCCGCGAGGGTCTCTCTAAGTGGCTGGGTGGGAGTCAGGCTGCTTCTGCTGGTCCTGGCTGGCGACGCTGGGGCAGGGGGCGGGGCTGGTGGGCGAGGGTGTCCCAGGGAGGTGCGGGCAGCGTGGGCGGACCCACGGCCGGGTGGGCAGGGCTTGGCCAGGACTGGGCCAGCCCGGAGGCGTGGTGGGCCGAGCAGGGCTGGGGGACCCGGAGCTGGGGCCGGAGTCCGGCACAGAAAGAGCTGGAGACCAGGGAGCCTGTGTGGGGCAGCGCAGCCCGAGGACACTGGGTCCCAACCCGCCCGCCCCAGTGCGGCCGGCCTGCTGCCCTGGAGGCCGAGGCCAGGCCCCTGCAAGCCCACCACGTCACCCCAGGACCCTCCCCACGGTCCCAGCAGTAGGGAGAAGGAGCTGTGGGGTGGGGAGATGGGGTGGACACTAGGGTCCAGCGGGACGCGAGGGGAAGGGGCGTGGACAGGGTCTGCAGCAGAGGCTGCCCGCCCTGGATTTCCATGTCAATGGGTCTGGCCTGCTGTGCGGTTAACACACTGGGCCCAGCGGGGACTTAACACCCCTTCCAATCCTGGTTGCCATGGAGCCGGCCAGGCCTCCTAGATCGCTAATCCTTTCCCGCCTTTTCACAGCCTTGTCCCACCCCCAGGCAGGTCGCTCATGACCCCACCGAGTGCCCGGAGGCTGTTTTGGGGCTGGGGTCAGGAAAGGCCGTAACTCCAGCCCCCAAGCCCCAGCCCTGGCTCGCTGTCCCCAGCACTGCCCCCTTCCTGCCCTCCCCCTCTGGGAACTCTGGTGGAAGCAGCCCCTGCCGGGACGCAGAGCGTCCCCAGCCCGTCCCCAGCTCTGCTCTGCCTGTCCCCGTTCTCCCTGCGGTTCCAGCCCCTTCTCCCACGCTGCCACCCGTCAGGTCAGCCCCTGCCTCAGGACCTTTGCTTGGGCTGGACTCCCTTCCACACTGTCCCCAGGCTCATCTGCAAGACTTCACAGGAATGTCACCTTTTTCCTGTCCCTGTAGCCACCTAGAATGTGTTTCCCTGGGCTCCCAGGCAGGGAGGGGGCCCCAGGGCTGAGGAGATGGGAGCTAGTGGGGGGGCTCTGAAGGAAGGAACGGGGGCTCCCCGCCCAGGGAAGGACCCCACCCCAGGACACGGCCACCAAGGACAGCTGAGGCCCAGCCCTGCTGGCCAGACCCCACCCTCGCCGCCTGGATGGCCCCCCTTTATGGGTGATGCGCCTCATGAGGGAGTCCACCGCCCGCTCCGTCACCGAAGTGGCCAGGCCGGTCCTGGATCCCGGGTCACTGTGGGGCTGTGAGGCTTGCCCGCTCCTGCCCTCACCCTGCAGAGCCCCAGGGGAAGGTCTCCCTGGTGGGTTCCCGGACACCAGGTGGCACGGGCTCCGGAGACACTGGCTCCCAGCCGGGCACCGAGTGGTGGCTGGGTGCTCGGCTGCCTTCCTTCAGCCAGGCCGAGGGCACAGCCCCTGCTCCTCTGCCCCGGAGCTCAGCACAGGGCAGGCCCGTTTCTCAGCTGAGGAAATTGAATCTCAGGAGGACGGGCTGCAGGCCGCGGGGCAGGCAGAGCTCCGGCTCCACTGCGGCCTCTACCCAGGCCGGGAGGCCGACCCCGCCTCCGCCCCGGTGCAGGCCAGTGAGAGCGCTTCCAGGACGGGCTGGTGCGGTGGCACGTGCCCGCGGGCCGGCTCACCGGGAGGCTGAGGCAGGAGGATGGCCAGTTCGAGCTCTCCGTGCCTGGGTGATGTGACGACTTACCCGACCCTATCCCAGAAGAAAGGGGGGACCGGGCTGAGCTTAGCGGGAGGGTCCCAGCCTTGGTCCCCAGGACCCCAAGACAGACAGCACCGCTGGCAGGTGGGCAGCGAGGCCAGGCTCTGAGGTGGGGCTGCGGAGAGTGGCCCCCGCCTCGGTTTCCCCGTGCATCCAGGGGCCGTGCAGGGGTCCTGCGCGCCCTCCCCCAGCGCTGGCCAGAGAGCCTGCCGGCAGCTCCCCCAGCCCGTGGGCCAGAGCAGTGCGCCAGAATGCCCCAGGGAGCTCCGGGAAGCACCAACCTGCCACCGCCAATGGCTGTGCTGCCGGGCCGTGGCTGCTTCCACCCGGCGCTTCCTATCCACCACCCTGGCCCCGGGCCCTGGGGTGACCGGTCCTCAGGCTCCTCCGTGGACCCAGAGTCCTCGCAGCCCAGTGAGGACCAGAGACTTGCCCGGGACACACAGCGGGAGCCGGGGGCTGTGCGTAGGATACAGGCCGAGTGAAGGGTCTTGGGGGTGCGGAGAGCTGTCTGCACCCTAAACCAGGGGTCCCCAGACCCCCGGCCACTGGCCAGCACCAGCCCACGGTCTTCTAGGACCCGGGCGGCCTGCCAGCGAGCCCAGCACCACCGGCACTTGCAGCCGATCCCCGGCACGCGCATGACCGCCAGAGCTCCACCTCCTGCCAGATCAGTGGCACTGTGAGCGGCACAATTCCAGCAGCACAAGCCCTGTGAGGATTTGACGCTGGCATTGCCTCCGGCCCTCAGCCCCCCGTGGAAAGATTATGTTCAACAAAGCTTCCTCCTGGTGCTGAAAGTAGGGGACGCTGCTGAGCCGGCTCTGGGGGTGTAGGAGCCCCGGGTTGGGGGCCTTGGTGGGTTTCTTCCTTTTGGGTGCTGCCAGGAACGGTGCCCAGGCCTGAGCTGTACCCTCCACCCCGTTTTTTATTTTTCGAGACAGGATCTCACTAAGTTGCCCACCCTGTCCTCAGACCTGCGATCCTCCCGCCTCAGCCTCCCGAGTGCTGAGGTCACAGGTGCATGCCCTGATGCCCGGCTGGCCAGCCTTCTTGGTGCTGTACCTGGGTGGCGAGCACCTGTTTGGGCAGAGGGGTGGCGGCATCCATGGCTGCGGCCACCCCTCCAGAGGCTGGAGCCAGGGAGAGGCTGGCACGCCAACCTTCCACAGTGTGGGCACTGGACCTGGAGTGGTGTCGGCCAGCGAGTTGGAGCAGGCCCAGCCACCGGGGAGGGGCACCAGCTTCACCCAGGGCTGAGCACCCAGCTCTGCTTCACCTCCCGCTGGGCCACTGGCGCTGGCTGCACCAGGGTGGCCTGCGCCCTGCCTCGGTGTCCTGGCTTGTGGCAGTGTGAGTGGGTAAGCAGCCTCGGAGAGACAGCGTGTGTGAACGCCGCGCCCCGTGAATAGGTTGCCTCGTCCTGCTGGCGGGTGGAGCGGGGTTCTCCGGGCACGAAGTGCCACCGGCCCAGAGTCCAGCTGTGAGTGAGACGGGCCAGGGCAGCACCTTGGTGGCCACATCGCGCAGGCCAAGGGACAGCTGTGGCCCACACGGCCTCCTGTGGTCCCTGCGCCCCACGCCCTTCGCGGCAGGTGTTCTAGTTGTCCCCATTTACAGCTGGACACAGAGGCACGAGCAGGCCTGCGATTCGCCCACAGTCACCCGGCTACCAGCAAAGCCAGAGTGCCAACCTGAGGGCTGGCTCCCAGCAGCAGACCTGCGAGCCGCCCAAGGTCCTCCGGGAGCGTCCAACCCTGCCCGAGGTCAGATCCGAGGCCTAGAGCTGACACTGGGGGTTGGCCCGGCCTGGTGGCCGCTGCGGCTCCTCATCGCCGGAAGCCTCCTCCTGTTCTGGCAAGATGAGGTGTGGGTCCAGGCCCAGGAAGGCCTCAGGGTGCTGGCGTGGTCCAGAGGTGGGGCTGGTGAGCCCACAGCCCCTGCCTGCCTGAGCTCCTCAGGCCTGGACACAGCAGGGCGTGCCCAGGGGTCGTGGGAAGGACTCTGGGAGGGCCCTGTGGACACACCTGAATGACTCCACTCCCGGGGGACAAGGGAGACAGCATCCGAGTTGGCCCCTGGCCTGCCCACTGCCAGACGGCCACCCCGCCCACCCAGAGTGGCCTGCGGCCCCTGGGGAGGACGGGCTGGGGCAAGGGGGGAGAGGCTGAGGAACCGGCTGTGCGGGACACCTGAGCCTTGGTCAGGCCCCCGGGGGCAGCCTCCGGGTGGGAGGCCGGGGGCAGGCCAGTTCCCAGCACCTCCCTGGTGGCCCTGCGGGAGGCAGTGGCCAGATGGGGCCCTGCTCTGCTGGCACCGGCTCTGCAGGGGCCTGAGGCCCGGCCAGGCAGTCCTAGCGTGTGGCCCTGACCAGGCCCCGTCCTTCTCCCCTCAAGACCACGGGGTCTGGGACCCCAGCCAGCAGGACCGGGCAGGCCAAAGAAGCCAGGAGGGATCGAGGAGCCAGGGCCAGCGGTACACACCTGTCACCCCATCCTCTGGCAGGCTGAGACTGGAGGGTCGCCAAGCTCAAGGCCAGCCTGGACAACGTAGCGACTTGGTGAGACCCTGTCTCAAATCAGAAGTGAAATGAGCCGGGAGGGCTGGAGGAACAGACCGTGGCGAGCGTCTGCCTAGCAAGAGCGGGGCCCGGGTTCGTCCCCAGCACCACAGGAACCAGTGTGCGGCACACGCCCACAACCCCAGGACTCAGGAGGCTGAGGCAGGAGGATTTCAGTGAGTTCGAGGCCTGTCTGGGCTACATAGTGAATTTGAGGCCAGACTGGGCTACCTAGTGAGTTCAGGATCATCCTAGACTAGAGTGAGACCCGGTCTCAAAAAAAAAAAAAAAAAAAAAAAAATAATCGGTGGAAGTAGTGCGCAGGCCCTGGGCTCTGTCCCAGTTACCCCGCCCGCCACGTATGTGAGCACGGTACTTAGGAGATGACAGCCCGCGCCTGGCCCAGGTGGTCGGTCACGCACAGTACGTGTCCTTCTACCGGTAGCGCTTGCCCACACTCGTGCCCGGGCCTGAAGACCGAGCACGTCGCCAGAGGCTTGGGGCAGTCGGCCCCTTGGTTTCATGCCAGGCCGCCCCCAGGGCCCCGGAACAAGTCAGGGGAGCAGGAGCTGGGGGCCTGCCCAGCCGTCCGTCCCATCAGGCTGGACCACAGGTCATACCTGGGGCTGCCCCCTCCCGACCTGACTCGGCCCTGCCAGGCGGGCCCGGACCCCTCAGTGCACTGCCTTGGCAGGGAAGGGAGACATGGCCTCCAGATCCCTGGGATTTGGGGGTACGCAAGTTGAAAAAGGCCCCCTCCGAAAGATGTGTGGTTCTTGTCGCCAGAAGAGGATCTCACTTAGGAAAACTCTCTGATTGTGCATCGGGTGGGGTGTGCCAGGGCCCCTCTGGGCTACATCCCAGGCCCTTTTTTTTTCGTTAATATTTGATTTGATTTTGAGACAGTCTTACTAAGCTGTTAGGCTGTCCAGCCCAGGTTCAAGCCTGCTTCGGCCTCCCAGAATGCTGGGATTACAGGACAACAGCCATTGGCTTTAGGGCCCCCCATAAATGCAGGACAGTTCTTTTGTCCTTTATTTTAAAGGGTTTTTTTTTTTTTTGTTAGTTTTTTGGGGGTTTTTTTGAGACAGGGTCTCACTCTGTAGCCCAGGCTGGACTTGGAGTCAGGACAATCCTCCTGCCTCAGCCTCCTGAGTGCTGCGATTACAGGCGTGCGCCACGATGCATAGCTTTATGTGGTGCTGGGGAATCGAACTCAGGGCCTTGCGCTTGCAGGCCAAGCTTTGGCTGCTGCGCCGTTCCTCCAGCCCAACTGTTGTCCTTTTAAGAGGAAAGGATAGCATTGCAGGAGGCTGAGGCAGGAGGATTGCAAGTTCTCGCCCAGCCTGGTCAACTTAGCCACTTGGTAAGACTCTGTTCCAAAATCATTTGTCAAGGGCTAGCGGTGTAGCTCAGCGGATAAAGTGCTTACCTCCTATGCGCATGGCTCTGAGTTCGAATCCACAAAGATTATCTGGGCATGGGGGCGCATGCCTATCATCTGAGCCTTTGGGAGGCTGAGGCAGGAAGATGGCTGTGAGTCCAAGGCCAGCCTAGGCTCCATCGTGAGTTCAGGACCAGCCTGGGCTGCAGAGCGAGACCCTGTCTAAAATAAACAAATAATAGATAAAAACAAAAACTGAAAAGGGGCTGGGGATGTAGCTCAGTGGCCCGATCCCCAGTGGCCCAATCCCCAGGCCCCGAAATAGAGAAAAGGTCCAAAGGAAATGCCAAGAGCTCACCCAGAGGCTCCTCGGGGTCACCTTCACCTGCCAGGGCCTAGCGTGTGTCCAAGCTGGACTCCAGCCATGTGGGCCTTGGCCACTCCCTGGGGCAGTGGTCACGTGGGGAGCATGTTCTCCTGGTGCTCGGGGCTGGGGCCCGGGAAAGCTGGGGCTCACTGCCCTGCGGTGCCGCCTCCTGGTCCCGGGTGTGGGCGGGGCCGCGGACACTTCCCGGACAGGAGGTGGCCAAGGGTCAGGGCGCTGACTCAGCCTCAGGAGGAGCTGCCTGTCTAGGCCGGGCCTTCCGGACAGACCCACGGGGTAGGAAGCGCCGGGCCGGCCTCCGCCCCCTACCTTGGCCTGGCTGCCTCTCCGGGGACAGAGGACTAGGCCAACTCGGCCCACCTCCTCCTTCCGGAGTCTCCAGCTGTACCGAGGACGAGCCGACTCGGGGCTGCCAGGAAGGGCTGGGTCGCGTGCACACGAGGACATGTGCTCCCCACACATGCAGAAGGCAGCGGCCGTGCCTCCCACGGGCACGCGAGGACACACGCATGCACACAGGTGCTGCCGTGACCACTGCCTCGGCTCCACGCCCTGCACACCCTCCACGTCCTCGGCTCCTCCTGGCACCAGGCCCTGCAGATGTCCCAGGATGCCCCAGGCCCGGCCTGCTGTTATTGTCCTTGGTGCGTTGCGCAGTCCTGGAGTGTCAGGCTAGAGCTACGCCCGCAACCCGTTTTCTAGTTTTGATTTTGAGACAGGGTCTCAGTAAGTCACTAAGTTCCCAGACTAGGCTAGAACTGGCGATCCTCCTGCCTCAGCCTCCACAGTGCTGGGATGATAGCTCGCCTTGGGATAATTATTGAAAGAGTGTCCAGCTGGAAAACTGACAGTCCCTAGGATGATATGCATGTTTTAAGTGGTTGGATACGTAATAATAAACACCCCCCAGTACCCCACATAAGCCAGGTGTGGTGGCGCACACCTGTAATCCCAGCACTCAGGAGGCTGAGACAGGAAGATTGTCGTAAGTCCAAGGCCAACCTGGGCTCCATAGTGAGTTCAGGACCAGCCTGGGCTTCAGAGTGAGACTCTGTCTGAAAAAAAATATATTTGTTATTAATATGCTAACTAATAACATAAAAGAGCTTCCTTTGACCCTTTAAAGTGCCCCGGTTTAGACCACGCAGCGGGGTGCCAGCCGGCCGCTGGGCCCCAGGCTCGGCCTCTCAGAGGAGGGCACCAGCCTTGCAGGCGGGCCCGCCAGCCCGTCTTCCAGACACCCAGGCCAAAGACAAGACTCAGAGTCTGAGTGGGGGCCAGCGGGGGGCACTGCCAAGGAGCGCCACGCTGCCCAAGGACACGCGCTGGACAGCCAGCAGCACACGGCTTGCACAGGCTGTGCCCTCCCCAAGTGACAGCCCTGGGCAGTAGCCGAGCGGGCCAGCAGGCTGGGGCCACGCTCCCTCAGGACCCCGTGTCAGGGCCTCCCTGGTGGGTGGCAGGACCGGCAGGCCAGGGCCAGGCGCATCCCTGTCTGGCTGGGAGGCTCCTTTCCCAGGGCTGCTCACAATGGCCACACAACAGGGGTCCCCAGGGGGGGAACCTAATCACAAGCTATTGAGGATTGAGAGCCAAGGCCCCTGCCCCAGTCAGCAGACAGGACACCTGATCCGCTGCGGACCCACCTCCGAGGGGGAGCTGTCCCCCAGGGCCCTTGCCCCCAGGCACAGACAAGGAGGGAATCTGGGTCGCTGGCATCCAGTGACAGCAGAGATGGGCAGGGATGAGACAGGCAGGGGACCCGCTGCAGGGCCTCCGAGGGCGTCAGCTGACACGCCCAAGCCCAGTGTCCCTCCCCGCCCGGAGAGGCTGGCAGAGGTGCAGCGGGGCGGGATCAGGCCAGGCACGGCTCGGGCCTCCCGTCCTCCTGGAATTGGGACTGTCTCTTGGATTCAGGAAGAGGGGTGCTGGTCCCTTGGGATTTCCTAGACGCAGGAGGTACTGGGCAGTGTGACCCCCAGGATGCTCACTCTGGGGGGCAGAAGGACCCAGCGGCATGCCCACGTTGGCGTGGCCTGGTAAGGGCCCGTCTGCCCTCTCCGCCTCAGTCTTCTCGTCTGTGAAGTGGGATTTTGGTCTTGGCCCCATTCGAGCCCCTTCTCCCCCTTCCATAGAGCAAGGGCCTGTCCAGCGGACACTGAGCTCTGTTGGATGGGAGGGAGACCAGGGACCGGCCACCGGGGAGAAGAGGGTGCGGGAGGGGCCCCCACAGGACCAGGCAGCTGGGCAGTTGGCCAAGAAGCCCAGTGTAAGGCAGGAAGGCACAAGGATCCGGGGGGTCCAGCGGGTGGCGGGGCCGACAGGGAGGTGGCCAGCCAAGGAGGCCAGGTCGCAGCCTCGCCTCTGGCACTCGGGCGTGGCCTCTGCTGACCTCCAGCACTCCCCGGGGCCAGAGTGGAGCACGGAACAGGTGCACCGTGGCTGGCGTGGCGCTGTGACCAGGGCACCTGTGGACCGCCCACAGGGCGGGAGGGCAGCGGGGCTGGGTGACAGCGGACATAGGCAGGGACGTCCTCACCCCGGAGGGCGGAGGGCGTGGGCACCATGGTGGGAGGGGATGTGGGCCCGGTCCTGCCATGAGTGGACACGGTGGGTCCTCTCATTGGCCCGGGTGCCTCCTCTGAACGAGTGGGTGTGTGGGAAGGGCGGGCCCTCCCGGGCGGATCCTCCCCCCCACCCCTCTACCCACCTCCCCGACCTCCCTCCCACCGCAGCACTGCCCCCCACGGCCATGCCAGCTGGGGGGCTCAGAGTGCTCAGATGGGGGAGCAGGCCGCTTTACCCCATCCATCCACCTTTTCTTTATATTTGTTTCTTTTCTGTGGCGTCGAGGGCTGAGCCCAGGCCTTCACACTGAGCTGTACCTCCCGTCTTTTTCAGGTTTTGATTTTGACACAGGGTCTTGTTAAGTCACCAAGCTGCCAGGGTTGGGCTTGAACATGCAACCCTCCGCCCAGCCTCCCAGACTGTCCAGCGCCAGGCCCACTACCCAGCTTCTCTGTGTGACTCAGGGCAGCTGGCTTCCTTCTCTGAGACTGGAACACAGCAGGGATCTGCCCGCGGAAGGCCGCCCCCGGGGCTGGGGCTCCACACCCTGCCCTACCCCAGCCGGAGCTGGGCACCTTCTCCCCAGGCACCGTCCTGAGGACAGGGCTGTGGGGCCCCGCCCGTGCCTGGGAGGAGGGCCGCCGTCTCTGTCAACACCGCCTTCCTGTTCTGCAGGCAGCTTCCGGACACCCTCTCGTGCGGCCCCCAGCCTAGCGCAAGCTGGGACCACCTGGAGGCAGGTGGGGGCACAGCCCTGCCGGCCCATCCTGCCAAGCCTTGCACCCCGTGCCCCCCCAACCTGCCTCAGTCCCTACCCCCGCCCCCAACCCTTGCCCTGCCGGAAGCGTGCAGTGCCATCCTTCCGCTCCAGAGGCCGTGCTGTCCTGTCCACTGCCTCCTCTGCCCTTGCGTGACCGCCGGGGGAAGGAAGCACAGGCCCCGCTCAGGCACACTGCCAGGCGATAGCCCACCTCAAGGGACTCCAGGCCTGGCAGGAGTCACCCAGAGGCGCCACGGTGGCTCAAGCCTGGGGACAGTCCCATCACCCCCAGAGCCACAAGCCGCAGCACCATTCCCAGCTTCTCCCAGGCCCCTAGCTTTGGTTCTGTCCCTCCCCTGTTGTGACAACCAGGACGACTCCAGGTGGACATTTCTTGCTAAGGCTCCCTTCCCTGGCCCCAGGGATGAGGCTGGTCTCTGCAGGGCAGCCGCAAGGGCACAGCCCTAGACCCCGTGGCCCCAGGGCCTACCCAGGGTGGCTTTCTGAGGGGGGCACCAGTCCCAAACCCTGTGGACTTCTGCCCGCATCTGGCCGCAAGGCTGAGCAGCAGAGGGGCGCACGTTCTTTCTGTCTCCCTCTCTAACCTTCCTGGGCTCCCTGCTGCCTCCTGCCAGCCAGCGCCAGCACTGCCCACCCTGCCTGCCCGCTCCAAAGCGCCCGCTCCAGGGGCCGGCGGCATATCCTCTCCATTCCCCCTGCGGCCCAGGCCCGCAGCGGCTCCTCCTGCCTGTGCCGGGCATCTGGGGGCTTCTCCAGCCTTCCTACCTCGGCCCTCACGGGGTACACCCGGCACTGCGAGCCCGGGGACAGAGGGTGGCAGAGTCCCCACCAGTCCTCAGGCCATGCGGGAACGGGCACGGAGAGGACAGATGGTGCAGAGGGTGTGGTGGGGCGGGGGAGGTGGGCAGTGGACAGCGAAGGTGGTGAGCGGGCCACACCGGCCCTGGGTGCTGCTGCTGGGCATCGCACCTGCCTGCAGGAGTGACTGCTGTCCCTGGGACAAGGCCCATTTCTGGAGCAGCCCGGCGTGTCCCGTGGGGACCTGGCAGCCTGTCCTGCAGAGGCGGACAGAGGCCGGGGAGCGCCGGTGCCATACCTGGGGCCTCCTGGGAGCAGGACCCTGGCCTCCCCCGCTCCCGCCTGGCACCCTCCTCCGTGGCTCCCGCCGTCCCACCCCACGGCCACAGCGCGGGGTCAAGCCTAGGGCGGAGCCCGGCCCGCCCACTGTGGCCCCCACACACAAGCTGGCCATTCTTGAGAAGACAAAGGCCAGCTGGAGCCTGGTGGCTCTGGTGTCCCCAGGACGAGTATCTGGTCTCTGTAGGAGGATGTTCGTGAGTGGGTGGGTCCTGGTGGTCCAGCTCTGTGGCTGGGCCTGCTAATCTGATTAGCTCCAGCCGGCCCCCATCCCAGCTGGCCCCGCGGCGGGTCCCAGGAAGATCTCAGCTGCCAGGCCTCTGCCCTCCCAGAGTGGATGAACAACTCCAAGACCAAGACCCTTCCCTGCTGTCCCCTTGACCCGGGCAAGGTGGCCGGAGCCCAGTCACGAGCGGGCGCCACACACAGCCTCCTACGGGCTGCCTCTGCCCTCCGTCTGCCACCACCCACTGTCCTCCCCTCCAGCCCCATCACCCACCCTGACATCCTCTTTTCCGGCCTGGGGAGTCGGCGTGCTGAGATATATCGTCTGTCTTTTGCTTTTTTATGGTTTATTTTTCTCCTATTAGAGAAACTGTCTGAGTTACTTTCTCGTCCTGTGACTCCGTGCCCGACAGCGCCAGCTTGGGGAGGAAGGTTTATCGCCGCTCACTGTTTCAGAAGGTCTCAGCGTGTTCGTGGGTGGGCGGCTGGAAAAAGGGGAATCACACGGTGGGCCACCGCTGGAGCTGGAAGCGGAGTTCCTGGGGCAGAGATCCTCACAGCATGGTGGAGGAGAGAGACTGGGGGAAGGGCGGAACCAGCGCACGCCCCTCCAGGTCAAGCCCAAGCATGGCCCCTTCCGGCCAGCCCCCCAGCCCCGCCCAGTGTCCATAGCAGCGCGAGGCTTTTGGGGGGCACTCCAGATCCAAACCATCATGGAAACCATGTGGTATTCCACCTTCTGTGTCTGGTTCATTCCTCTACGCATAGTGGTCTCTAGGTGCCTCCATCTCCCAAACTTAGCTTTCTTGACGGCAGAACGGCTCCCCACAGTGAGCACGTACCCGTCTTCTCTACCCACTCCTCCGTGGTCGGGCATCCTGGCTTCTTCCAGGTTTGGCCACTGTAAACTGTGCCGCTCCAAACATGGTGTGCACGGGCCACTCTTGCGTGAGGCCTTTAAGGCTTTGGGAAGCCCGCAGAAGAGGCAGGAGTATCAGGTTTCGGTCTCCGGGGACACCCCATGCCACTGTCCACGGGGCTCGCGCCAGTGTGCTGTCCCAGCAGTGTTGCCACGGCTTGAGCTCTGGGTGCCAGCCGCCCTGACTGGAGTCATGTGGAGCCTCAGCGTTGTCCCGATCTGCATTTCTCTGATGGCTAGAGAGGCTCAACATTTCTTCTCGGACTTCTGAGAACTGTGTACTCATTTCAGCTGCCCGCTTTTGATGGAGTCTTTTGTTTTGGGGTATCTAATTATTTTCAGTTCTCTGTAGATTCTCGATAACAGTTCTCCGAGTAGTTGACATCCCATAGGTTCCCTCTTCAGTCTGTTGATCGTTTGCTTTTGCTGTGCAGAGGCTTTTAAATTTGACATAATTCCATTTGTTGGTGTTATCGCACGTTCTTCAGGTGTTTTATTGGGAAAGTTCGTGCCTATGCCCGTGGGTTTTGCCTGCTTTTCTTCCAGTGGTTCAGTGTTTCCATTTTATTTTATTTTATTATTTTTGAGACAAGGTCTCACTCTCTAATCCAGGCTGGTTCTGAACTCACTGTGTAGCCCAGGCTGGCCTCAAACTCATGGCAATCCTCCTGCCTCTGCCTCCTGAGTGCTAGGATTACAGGCGTGCGCCACCATGCCCAGCTTATGTGGTGCTGGGGCATCCAACTCAGGTGCCTAGAGCACTTTAACCTCGGAGCCATTCCTCCAGCCCCCAGTGTTTCCATTTTAATGTCCGGATCTTTGATCTATTTGGATTTGGGTTTGGTGCATGGTGAAAGATGGGGGTCTAGTTTCACTCTTCTGCGTGTGGCTAGCCAGTTTTCCCAGCACCATGTATTAAAGGGATTAACTTTTCTCCTGCCCATGTTTTTGACTCTTTGTCCAAGATCAGATGCCTGAGGAGTAATACTCGGGGATGCGTCTGCTTGCTCAGCTCTGTTCCATGGGTCCATGCGTCTGCTTCTGTGCCAACATCACGCATTTTTAAAGGAATCATCGCTGCTGTATAACGCAGCTGGATTCCTGGTATCGCGACGCTTCCTGCTTTCGTTTTGTTGCTCAGGATTTTTTCGCTCTTCTGGGTTTCCTCTGGCTCCATATATATTTTCGGATTCTTTTTTCTAGTCCTGTGAAAAATGCTGTTGGTATCTTGATTGGGATTGCATCGAACCCGTGTATCAGCCTAGGTAGCACAGCCACTCTGACAATATGGGTTCTGCCTACCCAGGAACAGGAGATGTCTTTCCATTTTCTAAAATTCTCTTTGATTTTTTTCCAGAGTGCTCTAGTTTGCAGTGTAGAGTTTTACCCTTCGCTGGCTCTGTGAGGTTGAGTCCTATGTGTCTAACTTTCTCTGAGGCAACTGTGAGCGGAATTGTTTTTCTGATCTCTTTCTCTGTGTTTTCATGGTTGCTGTAGAGGAATGCTACCAATTTCTGTGTGTTGATTTTATATCTTGCAACTTGGCTGAATTTGTTTACGAGTTCTAAGCGTCTTCTGGTGGTGTTTCTGGGATTCTCTACATGAAGGATCACGTCATTCACCAATAGAATCATTCGGCTTCTTCTTTTCCTACGTGCAGTCTCTTCATTCCAGTCTCTCGCCCGACGGCTCAGCTCAGGTTCCAAGTGCTATGGTGAGTAGAAGTGGCGAGAGTCGACACCCGTGTCTTGTTCCTGATTTGAGAAGAAATGTTTTTCGTTTTTCCCCATTCAGGATGATGTTGGCAGCAGGATTGTCGTAAATTGCTTTTATCGGCTTGAGGTGAGGTCTCTCCATACCTGTTTTCCTCAGGAAGGAGTGTTGTATTTTGTCGAAGGGATTTTCTTTACCTGTTCAGATAATCGTGTGGTTTTTGTCCTTGCTTTCGTTAATGTGCATATTATATTAATGGATTTATGTGGGTCGAACCATCCGTGCGCTCCTCAGGATGAAGCCAACTGGGTCATGGTGTATGGTCTATTTAATAATTTGTTGCGTCTGTCTTGTTAAGGATGTTTACATCTATATTCATTAAGGAAGTTCTTTCTTTGCTGGGTCTTTATCTGTTTTTTGGGATCAGGGTGTTGCGAGCTTCCAGGAAGGAGTATGGCATGTTCCATCTCTTTCAACTTCATAGAGGAGTTTGAGAAGTCGTGCTGACTCTTCCCTGAAGTTCTGGTAGTATTGTGCAATGAATTTGGCAGGTCCTGGGATTTTTTGGTAGACCTTTTATTTCTACCTCAGTTTCTGTTCAGGGTTATTGCTCTGTTCAGGGTTTTTGTATCTTCTGTGTTCAATTTTGGTGTCTTGTATATATCTAGGAACTTATCCATTTCTTCTGGATTCTTTCATTTGTTGGTATATAAATTTTCAAAATAGTTCCTTATAGCCCTCTGGACTGGAGCTGGGGGTGTACCTCTGTGATTACGGCATTTACCTAGGAAGCACAAGGCCTTGAGTTCGATTCCTCAGCACTACATAAGCTGGGCACAGTGGTACACATCTATAATCCTAGCACTCAGGAGGCTGAGGCAGGAGGATTGCCATGAGTTCAGGACCAGCCTGGACCACAGAGTGGGTCACCGTCACAAAGAAATTCTCTGGGTTTCAACAGTGTCTGTTGTAATCTTGCCGTTTCTATTTCTAATTTCATGGATGTTAGTACTTTCTTTTCTTCTTTCCTTCTTCTAATAAGTTTGGCTGGACGTCTATCAATTTACCCTTTCAGAGAACCAACCTTTTTTTTTTTTTTTGAGTCAGGGTCTTGCTCTGTAGTCCAGGCTGGTCCTGAACTCACTATGGAGCCCAGACCGGCCTTGGACACACGGCGATGCTCCTGCTTCCGCCTCCCAAGTGCTGAGATGACAGGTGTGCACCACCACACCCGGCTTATACGGTGGTGGGGAATTGAACCCTGGCGCTAAGAGCTTGACTTAGTGCTAGCTAGACTAGCGCTTTAACCACTGAGCCATCCCATAAGTCCCAGAACCAACTTTTTGACTCACTTCTGTGTATTTTGTTTCAATTTGATTAATCTCCATTCTGATTCTTAGAATTTCTGCTGTTGCTTTTGGGTTTGGCTTGTTCTTGTTTCTCCGGCCCGTTGAGTTACATCATTTGGTTGTTGACCTACGATCGCTCTGGGGTTTTCCAGACACTCCTAGCTACAGTGTCCCTCTTAGTACGGCTCCCATTGTGCTCTGCAGATTCTGGTGTGATGGGCCCTCACTGTCCTTTGACTTCAGAAAGCTCTTGATTTCTTTCGTGGTTTCTTCTGTGACCCATTGTTTGTTCAATAATGTATTATTTAATCTCTGTGCATTTGCATAGTTTCTGTAGTTCATTTTCTGATTGATTTTTTGTTTCATTCCACTATGATCTGAAAATATGCAAGGAAAGATTTCAATTCTTTTGTATTTAATTACGCATGGCTTATGTCCAAGGATATGGTCTATTTCAGAAAGAGTCCCATGACCTGCTGAGGAAAAAAAGGTGTATTCTGCCGACGTTGGAGGGAGCACTCAGTAGGTACCTGTTGAGCCTGCCTGCTCTGTGGTGTGATTTAGCGCTGATGTTTCTTTGCTGATTTTCTCCGTCTGGCCGACCTGTGCATCTGTGGTGCTGGGGTATTGAAGCCCTGGTATGATTGTACCGGGGCTATTTAGCCCTTCACATCCAGTGGTTTCTGTTGTACGCAACCAGATACATGTTACACGTGTTCGGTGCATGCATTTGTGCAACCGTGAGCTCTTCCTGCCGGTTGCCCCTTTTACCAGTGTCCATCTTTGTCTCTTCCGAGCTGCTGTGGTTTGATGTCTTCGGTGTCTGAGAAGAGCGCAGCCGCTCCTGCGTGTTTCCTGGCTCCCGCCCCGTGGAGCCTTACTTTCCAGCCTTTCACCTTCAGTCTGTGTGCCTCTTTGTGGGGGAATTGTGTCTCTTAGCAGACCGAAAAACAATGCTTGGGTTTTGTTTTTTGATCCACGCTGCTGGTCTGCGTCTTCTGACTGGAGAGTGTCTTAGTAGTTTCTTTTTGCTGGGACAGAATACCTGACACCCATGATTTAAGGGAGGAAAGATTTATTTAGCTCACAGCTTGAGAAGGTCTCACACCGTCATTTGAGGGGCAGCTGGCCAAGGTGAAGGCCCAGAGCCGAGGCTGGAGAGCCACTCACCCCACTGCAGAGAGAAGGCAAGTGAAAGAGAGGTCGGGCCAGGTCAGCCGACTCAGGCAAGGCCAGAGCCTTCCCAGGAAGAAGCTGTAACAATGTTTCTTCTTCCTTCCTTCATCTACTTCAAGCTGCCATTGGGCCCCCCACACTCAGAGTCTGGGACCCCCCCTCACTTCCTGGCCCACAAGTCCACAGCAAACACTGGAAGCTCTGCCCTGGGCAGCCCCAGCCTCAATAAGTCGACACAATCATTTCAGGTCAAAGCCCAAGCATTCACCCCTTCCAGCCCTGACCCAGCACCCTGAAACACACAGTTCCACTACAGCAGAATACACGAGGATTTGGGGGACGCTCCAGACCCACGCCATTAGCATTGAGGGTAATTACTGCAAGGGTCTTTTAGTGGTTCTGTTTTACTAGAGTTGGGCCTTTACTCTTACTTTTTATTATACGTTCTCTTTAGATGCTTCCTTTTCTCCCTGTTCTTTGGTGTTCTGTCTCCAAGATTTTTTTCAAGTTATTTTCTGTGGTCCTGGGCTATTGGTTAGCAAATTTCTTTATGGCTTCTGGGTCATTAAAAAATCTTTACTTATCCATCAATTTTCAAGGATAATTTTGCTGGATACAACAACCTGCGTTGACACTTGCTGTCTTTAAAAACTTGAAAGATTTCAGTCCAGGTTCTCTGAGCTTCCTTAAAGGTTTGAGAAATCTGTGGTCATTTGAGTGGGTTTGCCTTGGTAGAATAATGTTTGCTTTTCTCTTGCTTTTTTGTTTCATTTCATTTTGTTGTTTGGGAGACAGGGTCTTGCTCTGAAGTCCAGGCTGGTCCTGAACTCACTATGGAGCCTAGGATGGTCTTGGACTCACGGCAATCCTCCTGTCCCAACCTTCTGAGTGCTGGGATTCCAGGTATGTACCACCACACCCATCTTACCTGACTGGTTTTGCTATTCTCTCTTGGTGTTGAATTTCTGAGGTTTTAATTATGATGTGTCATGGTGTGTTCTGGTTTGGATCTGGAACGTCTCCCCTAAACCATTTGGATGTTCTGGATTTTCTATGGCGCTACGTGCTGCTGGAAGATGGGGGTCTGGCCCGGAGAGGTGGATTATGGGCATTTGGTGGCATACACGCCTGTGGTGGAAGAGAAGTGTGTGGCAGATTATAGATTTCAGGTGTGTGGATTGGATTTTAGACGTGTGGTGGGGGCTTAAATCTGGAAGGGGCAGAACACTGAGGCCGGACTCAGATCACTGGGAGGGAACCTAGGACAATATATGCTGCTCCCGCCTCCCTCTGGGACTTGAGCTGGCTTCCTGTTTGCAGTGCTGTGAGGAGCTGTCTCCTCCTCCATCTCTGTCATGTGCTTCCACTGTGGCCCGCTGCCCACGAATGGACAGTGACCTTCCGAAACTGTAGCTAAGAGAAACGTTTCCTCCCTGACTTGTACATGTTGGGCATCGAGTCACAGGGAAGAAGTAACTGAGACAGGAATTGGTACCGCGAGTGGGGTTGCCGCTGCGACATTACCTGACCGTGCAGTTTGGAAGCCTTTGGAACCGGTTTATGGGAGGAGTTTGGAAAGGTTTGGCGCGCCGGCTAGAGAAGGCTTGGAGGGCTCTGAGCTGAGCTCATTGGAAGATTCTGGTCAGAGCTCAGAAGGCCAGAATGCTGAGAGAAATGTGGATTTGTCAGCATTTTTCCCTTGTTCAAAGACTTTTCCTGAAACTGAGATTAAGGGAGGTGGTCTACTTAATCTGGTGGGGGAAATCTCAAGGCAGGCTGATATTCAGGCTGCCACAAGGGTACTGTTTGTGGCTTTTAGCCAACTGTATAGTGAAAGGCAGGAGGAGAAAATGGCAGAGAAAAATGATATGAAGAGTATGTATTACTGGAGGAATGGCACAGCAGATAAAGCGCTTACCTAGCAAGCACAAGGCCCTGAGTTTGATTCCCCAGCACCACATAAACCAGGTGTGGTGGTGCACGCCTGTAATCCCAGCACTCAGGAGGCTGAGGCAGGATTACCATGAGTCTAAGGCCAGCCTGGGCTATATAATGAGTTCAGGACCAGCCTGGGCTACACAGTGAGACCCTGCCTCAAAAAAAATGTCCTGAAGTGGGGCAGGTGGCTAAGAGCGCAGGGACAGTAGAGGCACAGCATTCAAAGGAAGCCAGGTGCTTGGAATCAGGACTGTAAGAACAAGGCCTGAGGGTGTCTCAGGAATGAGCAAGACCCCACCCTTTAGTAGTTAAAGGGTACAAAGGCAAAAGATCTGGCTCTGAGAAGAGTATCCCAGGGCTCCCTGTATGGACAAAGAGGAAAGTGTTGGCCAGAGTTCAGCTCCACGGATTTCAGTAATCCTGGCATTCAGAAGCTACTGCAGCCATGACACAAGGGAGCCAGATGACTGCTCAAGCCAGTGGTGGATCCTGGCGATGTCCATGCAGTCCGGCTTGACAGGCATGCAGAGCGCAGGAGTCGTGGGGTCACGGAGGCCTCCACCCAGATTTCAGAGGAAGGCCTCGGAGGCCAGGCAGTGTGGCTCTGGGAGGGAAGCTGTGA